>JAMKCH010084447.1:0-85051 GCA_023653785.1 Ophioderma brevispina | reverse complement strand
CAGATAGGGCTTCTCTCACATTGATGGGAGCCGATTCCATAAGCATGGAGCAGCCACTGAAACGAAGCATCTCCAGCCTTCTTATGGGAACGGGGCCCGATAAGCATTGTGGAATCGGAGGCGGATCGCAGTCTGTGTCTGTATTCGACGTAGTGCTTCCCATCTGAGCACAGGCACAAGATTGATAAAGCCGTGAGGGGACCCGTTTTGCTGGCGTCCCCGAAAACCAACTACAGACTTACAGATATACTTTTCACATTCTTTAAATTATATGCCAAGATGATACAAGACTAATCCCGCGAGCACATAAGATACTGTGTGCACTATCATGCCGACCCAACGACAGTGCAAGGACAGAAAACTACAGCTAGCTTCCCCCCTGACTCCCTCTGGCACGTCGGTATAGGTCTTGCCATAGATGTTTAAGCTTTGCGCTTATCTCTTAGTCATCTTTACAAGCTATTAACGGATATGGTCAGCAGGTATATGAATTTCTCAGACGCCAGCTTCATGTCGTCGACTGTGTGTTAGAGACCAAGGAAGGTCTATGGACTCATGGAAAGCCTGATGAATATTACGAAGGAGAGCGAATTTGACACTCGATAAAGTTGAACCAGACACATTTTGGGCCCCGTGACTCCCTTTGCTCCTCTTCCCTCTTCCCAAAGAGGTGTCGATTGACGGATTGCTTTGAGGGTACTGCCTTTAATCTCTACTTTGTCACGGAAAAAAATTCTGTTGGGAAGATGGGCCACCGGAAGACAATCTATGAGGGGCGATGTCTCTGTGAAGTTGATACTTCCGATTGTGTATTATCTCCCAGCGGAAAATGATACCAACTGTTCAAGATCAGGTTTTTGCCCTGATCACGTTAGGTATCTGATCCCAGATTTATAGCAGCGATATTTGGGACTTATATGATTGTCGGATATGTCACTCCATATGAATTGCTGCTTCAACTCGTTATCCTGCGGTTCCTTTAAATTTACTGAGGGTGTAAAACTACTACGATGCTAATGCTTTTTTAAATATTTAATGAGTACAGATTGGAAGTTCTAAATGTTGATCATCTTGTTTTGGGATGATTTTAGAAACGTCTCGGCCAAGTAATTTTTTTCTCAGCAGTACCTTACATTAATGAGGTGTAAAACTACTACGATGGCATAATGCTTTTAAAGTATTGAATGAGTAAAGATTTGTAAGTTTTAAATGTTGATCATGCTTGTTTTGGGATATTTTAGAAAACGTCTTCACTTATGAAATTTAAAAACATGAAAAAAAATCACTGAAAATATCAGAGTAACGCTGAAATCGCCAGATCAAAAGAAAGAGTAACGCTGAATTGTTTTCAGCGATGTTTCAGTGTAATTTCCAGCGGTATTAGGATCCTATAATGAGCGGTAGCCGGTGAGCTAAATCGCCATATCGGTAAAGTATTAGATACAACGCCCTTCTCGTACATATTCAGTCCTAATCACACTGAAAATCATCGCTGAAATTGTAGTTTAGTTACTCCTGATCCGGTAATTGTAGAGTGATGACCGTCAAGTGGCAACTATCGATCGTGCTGTCCAAGCTTTAAAAATAGATTTGTAAATTCGCCGAGTCGATATGCATCTTATGATTTAGTGACAAGTTGGGATGTATTTTATTGATTATCCATAAAAATATCATCAGCCTATATACATGGAAATAGGATGATTTTGAACATTGTTGAGTTCGCTAAAAGGTGTTTAACCACTGTTCACCGTTTTCTTGTCATGCTGATCATATATTCTGTCCAAGATGTAGAGGAGACCGGACCTACTATTATTTATATCTTCTGTCTTCGATTTTAGGACTCATGTTGCAACCGTAGTGATTTCCATAACGTCATCAGTGTCAATCGAGGATAGAAGCGGCTATCACTGCAGCATATTCCCAGCCGTGAATTCACCATCTTGTACAAAACATGCGGGGTCTAGCAGTTCTATGATGCCCCGTGATCCCCAGGAAATATGATTGGAAAAGGATGATGCTAATTGAAAAACGTTTTCCATGGAAATACGCATACGAACAAAGTTATTAATATTAAGAGTTTGGGGCATGAGGTTCGCAGGTCAAAAAGAAACAGTGATTTCAATAATATTCAACAAAATGAAGGTCATTAAATGGCGGTAATTGTCTCTGGAATACAAAAACAAACATTCGCCAAATCGTCACGCATTTGAAAGCAGATGAAATTTACTTTTCATTTGATACGCAAACGTGCGGACAAATAGATTTCGTCACGTTAAAATATGCAATCTACCATAAGATTTTATTAATCAGAACTGGAAAAGAGACGTCAAGAATAGAAAAATGGTCGAGATAAAGTAGTATCGAATTTGGTACTAGGTCGAAGTTGATTTATGATTATCTAAAAAAACTGGGCCCTACGTGCAGTCATCATAGGCCTAATTTCCCTCCAATTACGCCGGGGCGGCAGCGCAGCTATTTCTAACGGGTCACGCCAGGGAGAAAATATGGCCGGTCGGCGCAGCAATACTGGCTCGGGCAATGACTAAAGACTTACTACATCGGCCCTCAAATCTTTTAATTTTATCATTTAAATAATTTCCACTGACAAACCCCAAGCAGTCATAATTAATTTGGATTGCGGTAATTTGGAGGAAAGCAATAAACAAGGATATCTGACTCAGTTTTTAATATATTAGGCTATGAGCACAATCCTGTTGTGACATGACTTTAAAAAAAAATATATAGCATTCGATGAAACTAAAATAATAATCCATTTATAGAAATGACCTTTTACGATGCTAAAAAACTATTACTAAACAGTAGAAAAAATAATCAGTCCTAACATTATCGTTGTTCGTTTTTCTCTAGAATGGTTTCGGTTATCATACCTTAACTACTGTGCATTTTCCTTTTGGGTCGTTTCATCAAAGTTCACACAAAAGAATAATTGTAATTAAAACTTCACATGCGAAGAAATTTATTATCCACCTACCAATACGAATGCCCTTGCGAAGACGTGTCGCCTTTTTTCTTTCCTTCTTCCGTCTCATGCAGTTCGCCAGTCATTTATGTGTGTGTGTGTTTGTGGGGGGGGGGGGGGGGGGGATGGGGTGCAATGTTTTTTTCATACTTAAGCATCACAGAAATCTATATAAAGAAATGTAATTTTCTTGCGTATTTTTCTTCGCTTTGCGGTACGTATCTCTTTTTGCCTATCTTTATACTACTCGGTTACTTCTACAGGTGTATAGCCATTTTTTTTACGTAAGATAGTTGGAGAGTCTGATTCGGAGATACCCACCCTCATATTCTTTAGTATAATTGCCACCCATGCTTTTCATCGTAAAATAATGGAGTTATTAATCGAGACATCGATTCAATTATAAATTGATCAAAAACACATTTTGTTAGAATAATTAAAATATGGAAACCGTAACGTAAACTGCCTTTTTTTTTCATTGTGGCATAGCATTTCTACCTTGAATAGTATATATTTAAATCCATTTTGGTATATTTACTCAAAATACGTGTCAGTATTGTTTAAATTTGACTATATAAGTACCATTGAGTACCTTTCAGTGATATCTTGTACGTGTTTGGCAAAATTTGATGATTGAACGCAAAGTGCGTATTTTAATACTTTTCGCGCACGATAATAATATATTTCTTAAGTTTGTAAATAGCACCAATCTTCAAATTTCTTACTTATACATTTCTTATACATTCAATATTTATCATGGATATGACTCCAAACTATAAACCAAAACCAAATAAAAAAAATACACGGATATATTGTACCAGACCACTGTCGTATTGACCAAATTTGCAATGCGAGACACATGTAAGGAAAAACTCGTGATGTTTTCCACTAGTTTGATAATACTCATACTGACAGATGACATCCAAACGCTAATTGCCATTCTTATGAAAGAAATCTGCAAAGACACACGAGAGCATTTTAAGAAGTGCACCCCATTTTTAACCGATTTTTGTGTTGTTGAAAATTTTCATGCTCGCTTTAATTAGATCACACCTGATGAATTACCGAGACGCATTTTATTAAGTAGATGATTTACTATGTCTGTCGAATTCCGCAGAATGATTAGGACATATTCAACTTAAATGTTGGTATTTTTTTTCCTTTTTTTTCATAAAACATGATGTCCGACAACTATGCAAATACAAATTTGTATTCTCAAAGAGAACCAGGTTTTCTTTTCTTTTTAAAATAATCATAAAATAAAAATGGGGAAAGGGATATTTTGTTTCTAATGGAAATGTCAGTTAACAAAATAAAGAGGATCAAAGCTTTTATAGATCTACTATAACATCTTAGAATAAAGAGTTGCGACTTATAAATTTCCCTGTTTTGACAACCGTTAATAATGTCATCGGTTTTATTTAAAAAAAAAAAAAAACATAAAGGCATAAAGCGCTTGATCATAACATTGATGTGGCGGGTTGGTTAAGGATATTTAAGGTTCGTCGTATTTAAAATTTCGTATTTAAAAGAATTGGTTTCATCATTATCAAAACCTGTAAATAAGGTAACGGTATACATAATTATGGTTACACGTAGTCTGCAAAGCTATACTTTACAGCTGCTGATTTGTGGACAGACCCTGTTTTTCATTCATTACTAAATTTCGTATTTTTAAAGTTTAAATTAATCCACGAAACAAAAGTCAAACAGAGAATCGGAAGGAGTATTTTTAACATAATTCCGCTATTTTTAATTCGTCCATGCAGCATATCCTAAGGTTGCGGGAAAATTCCCCAGGTCCATTTGGAGAGAGAGTAAGAATTATCCCCCATAGCTCATGATTGTTTGTCCTAAATATAAATTACGCTAAGAATGGGTATACTAAAAATTGTAATTATCGTTTCAAAATATTGTTTTAAAGGACTAGCGAAGATACCACGGGTGTACCCAGGCCATTAATTGCGCCGCGCCGAACCGTGACCCGTACCCAACGCCTCAATGCATCGGCCACGCCCTTATAACGTAAACAAGCGTGGTATACAGTACTTACTAGAGATACATTGTAGGAGATTTTCTTCTTGTATAAAAAATGAGGGAAAGACATTGTGGGAGATTTTTCACATTGTGGGTGTATTTTTTTCTTCATTTGGTGTTTTATGACGTCACGTAAACGTCTAAGGTCAGATACCTTTCAACCACAAAATAATGAGCCTTGTGCACAAATTATCTAAATTAATATATTAAACAGTTTTAATGATCTTTACACTTGATTTGGTTCAGAATTTTGGTATGTCCAAACAAAATCACATATAATTCACACTTAAGCTTATACTTATCAAAGAGTTCTAGTATCCTATGTTTTAAGGCGTTGCGTCAACGATGAGATGTCTCACAGCGAAGACTCCAAATGACAGTATCACAGTTCAAACTTTAACTCTTTCAGTAGTAATTCCATGGGAATCTTCTCAGTCCTGACAATACCTTTTTTCCATGCATTTCAAGACCGACAAGTTCAATTGAGTCCCTCTATGACACTAATATTCCACTATATCAGTCCAAGATAATCACCACGATTTCTATCTGTCCAACATTTGGAATCCTATTTTGTTCCTCAGCAGCACTTTCCGCTTCAAAGATGACAGTAAAAATTAACAGCACTCTGCTCACAATGGAATTATATATCCTGCACTAGGTACTTGATGCTGCTCCTTAATGCAAAGTAAAACTAGCTTCTTCTAGCTAGCTACTTGTTTAGAGTGTATGCTGGCGAGAGTTCCTTCCAGTATAGTAAATTAATACTACATGCACAGATAGATTCCCCTTTCCAACAATATCATTACAATCATCCTTATGCAATAACATAACCTTACACCACTCGCTGACCAATCAGAATTCAACACCCGAATTACATACTTTCATATATATAACTCGATGGGGGAATTCCCAGATCTTGCAATGTTCTGAATTTTTAAGCATAAACAATCTTTCTAAGTTTAGCATCCTCGGGGAATCCCCACTTCTCCTATTGTGCAATCAAACAGGTGCCCTTAGCAAAACAACTCTTGGGAATCCCCTTTCTCTCTTTTATAGTAAACAAGTTTTTTTCCATTGAGAAATCCTCTTCCTCAACTAAAATTGAGAAAATAATTTTTAAAAGTTTAATCAGAAAAATGGGAGCCATATAACAGTGGGGAGTATTTTTACTAGATTTACTATGTTTCGAATTGTCCTATAACGGAGTAAACTGTAATCTAGTATTGAGGTTTATTCCGTAAAGAGTAGAAAAGAGGATTTTTCTAGTTTAGTAACTATATAGGGCCTGTGCGGAGTAATCATCTTGGCTAAGAAAAGTGAGAAAAACATCTAAAAAATGAAAAAAAAAAAAAAAAACGGAAAAAAATTGAAAAAAAATTTAAAAATGTCTTAAAAGTGTCTTTTTAAGAGAAAAATCTCAAAAACTATATAGGTTTTGAATCTCCTTATTTTTAATGAAAAAATGTCTAAAAAAAGTGTCTTTTTAAGAGAGTTTTAAGTGAAACTCCACAATGTATCTCTTGGGTAAGCCTGTATGCGCTGCAAACATACCCATTCCCGAACATTAGAGAGCTTTGCTCAGAGAAGCTTTCTACGTAGGCCAGAATCACAGACGACGCACTTTTTTTTTCCTGACGTCCCGTCGTGGTATTATGAACATATGTGGATATGTTATAGTAACTATAGTTAAGGTATAACACCAATAATGCACTTTTTGACTTGACTCGTGATACTTTCATGCTGGGAAGGAGTTTGAAACACATTCTGACTTTTTCGGGGTGTAATGGCCTACAAATAAAATAAACATTTTTATAACTACTGGAGGAGCCTTATGATGGATACTGACAAATGAATCTGTTGAGATGTTCTTTAACACTTACGTACCAGGGGGGGGGGTTTCCCTAGGGACCCCCAAATTTGTTCGCGCTGGCCGCTTTAACCGCGTTGGATTTTTGCGCCGAACGTTTTTAAAATTGGTATGTCTGACTTTTAATGCGCTTCTTTTCATACAAATAATTAAAATTTGGCCAACCGTTAAATGAGTTAATTAGTGGGGTCCCATGGAACCCACCCTGTGGCACTAACGGAAGTCTTTCAATTTCATGAATATTTTTAAAAATAGAATAAGAACCAAGAACCAAGAATTTTTTTTGTCTGATATAAGTTCACACAGCTACATGTAAGTAAACAATATTAGTAACATTAAAAAAAATAACCCTTTATTGTGCTGAAAACAAACAATTTCATCATGGATTGTTGCCAAACCGTTACTGTACAAACTCTATGGGAAATGAAGTGTATTTGCCACGCCCGTAAAAAATTACAGGATTCCTAAAAACTGCTAGTTTGTGTTAAATATATGTTAATTTGGGTCTTCTAGAATAATATACAACATAAAATACAGTTTTTTCAAAAACTGTTTTGGTGTAAGCGCAAAGGCTCATTTGAATTTTCCGGTCGTTTTTCCCAATTTTCGCGTGTTTTGAAAACCAGGTTTTTGCCCCTAATATTGCAGCCAAAAAAAAAACAAAAAAATAACAATTTTCATTTTTTGTTTGCTGATTTGGGGTTGACTTATACCCTTCACATTTGGGGGGTGTATAATTTCATGCTAAAATTCCCTCGGGAAGTGGTTTCCCTTAGGGGGGGTCCCATGCGAACCCCCCCTTGGGCACCAACGGGAGTGAAAACCCCCCTTGGTCACTTAAGTGTTAACAAATTGCTAACCTTTTAAAACCAATATGGTACATGTACCTAGAATATATTGTGAACAATCATCATCAGAGTATACGTACGTTTCCCGGGAGCAAGTGATGTAGCGGTTAATAATAACATTTAGTATTTACGACGTTATGGGATCGACATCCTTAGATTATCAAAGATTCACTGAAATGGTATAAAACCTCTCATTTCAATGTGTTATGGATTGTCCCTATAAACAACTTTCATTTTCAGTGTGTTTTCAGTGTGATTTCGGAAGCGTTTCAGTGTATTAGTAAATAACTCACGATGATGACTGCTCTATACCAACATTTTCATGGTGATTGTGGCTGTTTCAGCGTGATTATATTAGATGGCTCCAATTTCGCAGTGGGCGTTTTCAGTCCATGTTCAGCGTGGATAAGATAACTTGCGAGTGAGGTTCATTTTCATATCACTATGAAAATGTAACATATATCACCAGGGGCTTTGGCATTTCTGAATAACAAAAGAGCTCGTTTCATCATCAGTGTGAATTTTTCAGTGGATTTTCTTTTGTTAAATTGTCAGTGTTTCATTCAGATTTCAGTGATTTTTCACGGATATTATTTCGTAGTTTTTGGCCAAGTAATTTTTCTCCTGTAGTTCCTTTAATATACTGAGGGTTTAAACCTACCAGATACAACGTAGTGAGAATCAACACTTGCATGTTGGCAGAGAGTCTTTGGAGACTGTAGAGTTCTGTTTTCACGTTTGCTTTTTCGCAGTGATACAACACAATTTCTTAGTCTCGCATTTAGTCTTTATCATTCATACTTTGGAATTAAGAGAAATAGTACTAGTTTTATATAGAAGTCTAAATTTGCTTGCTTTGGGGCCATCAACGTTTCTTATAATTACCCCGCAAAACGAGACTATCGACATTGAAGGCCCTAATTTGCATAATCTTATATCAGGTGAACATGTTAATGACAGATAAACATAATTTATGAGTGCCTTTTAAATTATCCGCGACTAAAAAACATAGGTCTCGTCATCTTAAATGTGGGCAAGTATGTGGAATATTGGCCACGACATGCCCACTATGGATTTTGGTCTAATGGCGACCCTAAATTGCATATTATTTCATCATGTGGACATCTGGTAATTTTTCAAAATGGTTTCCATCTTGATCTTTGACCCTCAAACAATAGGTCCAGTCACCTCTTTGTTTTTTTATCAACAGTATTGGGTTGAGATATATCGAAAATTGTTTTTTAGCTATGGCCACCCTAATTTGCATATTACGTCCTCATGGGGGCCATCGGTAATTTTCAAAATGTTCCATTTTTTATCTTTGCCCTCGAACATAGGCTCAGTCACCTCATTTTGTTTCATTTATCAACAGTACATTGGCCGAGAAATTCGAAAATTTGTATTTTTCTGTAATGGCGATACTAATTTGAACAAATTTTAAAAAAAAAAAACACTTTTTGATTTTTTTTAACATAGCTAATCGTTTCTAACGCATTTTTTTCTGATAAGTTGACATTGATTAGAAAGTTATTTCAGGGGGTGCCCGACACCCCTTCTACCACTAGACTATCGTTATCCCCTCCCCCCCGCCCAGTTTCGGGTAGACATGTCACATAGAAGCCCCAAAGTACCAAATGAGGTATGCCATTGATTCTTTTCTCTGTATGATGTTGTTAGTAGCGCAGACGGAATCAATGGTCAATGCTCATTTTAACTTGGGACTCCTATATGATATGTCTACCCAGTTTGGATTGAGCTGGCTTTGTTCGCGATTACAATAAACTTTGAGTTCAACTGTGAGTTCAATAATTTTGACTGTATTTTATCATTTATTGAAAAAAGAAACCAATGTGAACAAACTCAATAAGGCCTTCTGTTTCTTGACGCATAACCCCCCAACCACCCGCAGGCGCGTGCAAGTGGCTGTAAGCCTGCTACAACTAACACGGGCATCCGTCTGCTCATTCATCCACGGTAAGGGTATTTTAGCCCGCTGACTATGTTTTCAGTTTGTAGACTTTGGACCCATCTTTTTCCCATTCATGCGGGGACAATTGAATATTAATATAAAGAACATATACAGATGTTGAATCTTAAAATGAAGTCTTATGTATGGGGAAAAACAACCAATTTTTGGAAAAATAAAGATTTGAATGACGTCACGGGCATTGAGATTGTTTATTATTTTGCTTCGGGGACCCATTCAGGTAAAATGACGTACTTACCCTTCATTGGAAAAAAACAACCGATTATCGTCATCTAACGTCGGTTTTGTTTGAATCTGTAGGGAAAGGTAAAATTTTTTTTAAAGGGATTTTTTAATTTGATAAATTATTTTGAATCCAAAAAATAATAGCACTTTTGGGCAGAGGGTCATTACAGACCGGATTTAACATAGTCGTGGATTTTATATATCGGTCGCGCTGTCGCCCCGAAGATCACACTGAATCTGATACCTGACATCGGACCTGTACCTGAACCGTGACACCAACTATTCCATCCCGTTAACCGTTTATAACTACAATACGGCAAAGCACAGCATTTTCTGTAATCTCTGTTGTCACAAAAAGTAATCGATCAAGATGTGAGACTATACATGGTGGTTCTGTACGGAGGGTAGGACACTATCTGCTCGATTTTGGCATTGGGATCGAAACGGTAATTTGTGAAACTGCTACATGCATATACTATGGCAGTCTCGGTCCCCAGTGACATTAAAAATCATCTCTTTAAACCTTTGTTCAAGAAATCTTAGTACTACCATGTAATTAAGAAAAAAATATAAGTTCAACATCAATCATGCTTCTGTTAAATTACGTGCATAACTCAACACTCCAGAAACTTCCCCTGCAAAGTAATCTCTACAACATAACCCCCTTGAACATACGCGCCCATGGCTACAGAGCTATGCGCTCTTTAGCCATTCGCACCGATACACTCTAATTTCAAAACAGCCCTCTTATAATTATTATATATAACACCCCAAAACCATTGCACTCCTGGGTAAGGCTGTGACCTAACAATCTTATGTGCGACAAAGATTCCAGAACTTATTGCTGGCTCTCATTTCTATTCATTTATTACCACCATGTTCTTTAGAAAATTACACAAAAGGGGTTCTAGCGACCTATGCTAACAACACGTATTGAATAGAAATGGGGTTACGAGACAAGGGTACTGTAAGTTAAGTTTTGTTTCTTCCTGCACAAAGATTTTAGTTCACATTCTCCAAACAACTTTCTTCATAATTTTTGTTCATCTTGTTTCCTTTCGGAAAATGATGACATATAACTGTCAAAGTTAATTAACGCACATAGAAGCATACGGTTATTTATTCGTGAAAGCGGACCAAGTATCTTGGGCCTTTGCGTCATAAAAATAGCTCAAATGTACAGGGTGAATGAGCACCTGAAATCTGTTTCAACTGTGTGGATTAATACAATGGCTATGTACTTACTGTCCAGATAAAAATGACGTTTATTTATCCTCTGCAATCCGAGCGGATTTAACCGGATATCAACATGCTATTATTTGCTCGGTCAATGCAACAGATGTTACTCTACTGGTTCCTGATATTTAGGAAAAGAATTGTGATTACATTTTATTCATATCCAATCAATGTGAAACTTTGCACTTGAAATACCCCATAGGTATATTAACATAATAAATGCGCAGAGTCAGTTACTTCGCCGATATTCGTAATAAAAGTCCTTATGCAAGCATCTTCTCTCTTTGATCCCATGGAGTACGTTTGCTTGCGTGACATGATACGAAGTATGACGCAGTACATACGAAACTTTGTGCAGAAAATGGTGTTTACGCTGGAAGAAAACCGGCCCCTTTGTTTGTTTTACAGAAAGAAATGCACTCTAAAAACTAGAAAAAATATACTGAATGACGACTACTTGGAAGCCCCGAATGTATTTCCCAAGCGAAGGGAACGAGCTAGGCACGTTGACCGGACTGGTAGTTCCATTGTTATCTTAAAAATTGATATAATTCCCTTGACTGAAACATTTACTGCAGAGAGGCCAGGGGATCATGCGTGTGGCCAGGGGTGCGGAGCAACTGACCTCTACACATAGCAGATATAGCGGTGTACTGGGACGTCGAGCGTCACACACACCAAGGAAGCCTGCTTTTTATCTTACATAGGGCAAGACATGCATACCCTTGTCAAACAATAAACATATGTGTGGAATAGTGCAAGAATATGTGAAAGCAACTATAGTCCGTCGGGTGCCATGGTCTGGGCTCCATAGACGATATAGTATAGTCCCTGAAGAAGAAATACACATACTACGTGGAAAAAATGTTATTGAGCTGATTTTTTCACCAGACATGCAGAATACATCATATAACAACATATCCAAAATCCCCATGAATCCCCTTTGGGGAAAAGTTTTTATCCAAGATGGCCGCCAAAATAGCTGACATTGCATATAATTAGCTATATCCTGGCTTCTCAAGTAGATTTTTTGATGATTTTAGTCTAAATCTAAATTATCCATGTTTTCCTTGATGCTGAAATTCAAAATGGCCGCCATTACATATAATTTGCTTTATCTCAACTGCAGAACAAGGAAATAGGGATAAAGAAACAAACAAATAAATTATATCTAAATAAATATATATAAGCGAATAATAAAAATGACAAGAAATATTTGTATAAATGAATAAAATATAAATAAGTGAATAAAATAAAATAGATATAAATAAATAAAGATAAATTTTGTAAAAGGGACGGGTACAAAAACGGAACCTGAATTATGTAATAGGATGAATCCCAATGTCTGGGTAGGATTCATCTTTTATATATTTCTTTCACACTCCAGTTTGCATTTCTGGTACTTGGTTGTAAAAATAGAAATATATATGGCCTAGACGTACTTGTGTAGGCCTATAATTAATCATGTGTTTATGTGAAAAGTATACGAAAACTGCATTATACTGAAATTTTTAAACCATTCGAATGAGTATTATGTTGAGCGGCGTACTGGTTCTTATTGTGCAGCTTTGGGAATTTGCTTTCTGATTAAGTTCAAATAACATAACACCCAAGTCATTTTTTTAATAGACTAAAGATGAACTAAAATTACTACTATTTGGTAATTAGAACAATCCAATTTCGGGATTATTGCCTTTAAACAACCCTCCTATATATGCGACAGTTTGACCGAGCTTCCTTGCAGGATACTGCAAAGGAAAGTATATGTCAGTGAGAAGATAATTATATGTAATGGCAGCAAATTGGCAGCCATTTTGGTGGCCATTTTGCATTTTTGACTCAAGGAAAACATCAATGATTTAGATTTAAACAAAAACTGAATTCTTTGAACCTCAAAACATATTAAAAAACATGAGATATAGCTAATTATATAAAATGCCGGCCATTTTGGATTTTGGCGTGAAGGAAGTCATCAGTGATTTAGATTTGTACATGATTGGATTCTTTGACCCCCAAAATATATTCAAAAACACTAAAATCATCAACATCTACTTTAAAAGCGGAGATATAGCTAATATGGCGGCCATCTTGGATAACATTTTTCCCCAAGGGGGATTTATGGGGATTTTGGATATGTTGTTGTATGATGTATTCTGCTTATCTGGTGCAAAAATCAGCTCAATAACAATTTTTCCGGGTCAAAAACCCCAGGGACCACACTAATAACGGAATAAAGCGTGACACTATGTTGCGTGAAGATTCAACTGATAGTCTAAGATTAATAGAAAAACACCCGGAAATAAATAAGCCATAGCTGATTTTTTTCAGGCTAGTTGCCTAATGTTGTAAGGAACAACATATCAAAAGTCCCCAAGAGTCCCCTTGTGCTTATTGAGTAATAAGGGGGTAAAGTTTGTACAGGGTCAAATTTTATAATGGTCCAATGGTCTTCAAATGTATACCAATGTTTGCGTCATGTCATAAGGCTTTAAAAGGTAATAGTTTTGCCCCTATTCTGTGACTTATCGTTTATTAACTATAGGGAAATTAACAAGTTCAAGGTCACACTGGGGGTAAAGCTTCAGAATGCTCCGATTCTTTCAAAAGTGTATCAAATTGTCTCGTCTTGTTGTGTCTAACCTGACAGGATATAGTTGAAGAAATTTCCTGCCATAGGACTATAGGGCCCTCATTATGCCAGGTTTCTACAGGGTCCTATGGGAGGTCAAAAGCCACTGCCTATAAGCATATTGAAAAAATGTAGATGAGTGAATAAGCATTTTTTGCCAGAATATGAACCGTAAACATGTACGAGTAATTTTGGGGTTATTTAATTAAAATCGGGCCTGATTTTAAAATGTTATCCCACGAGGAACCTTTTAAAGAATTTTGGCCTATATTCCTAAAACAAAGGTCAAAAGTTAGGCAACCATACATTTTTTAATCAGTGTGACAAAAAAGAGATCACAATAGTCCATGATTAGCCTCATTGATCATTTCCTTGTTTAACCCCTAATACTTTACCCCTTATTACTCAATAAGCACAAGGGGGACTCTTGGGGACTCTTGAGATGTTGTTGCTTCTCACACATTAGCAAACTATCCTGAAAAAAACTCAGGTAATGGCTTATTTATTTCCACCTTCCTCTCTGAGCCAGACCCTAAATTCCTGGCTATGAATTGAATGCCCTATTCCCTACCGTTGAGCGGACTTTGAGTAATTATAGTCCGGCGGGAAACTGATAAAGTGTGAAACTATGTTGCTTGAAGAGTCAACTGAACGAGTGCCCTATTCTTTACCGGGGGCCGGTAGCCGGATGTTGCGTGTAGAGTCAACTGAAATCGGGAAACCCTATTCTTACCGATGTAGCCGTACTATTATAAGGCGGACTATAATTATCTCTACACCGGGTGACTCTTTACGCAACATTAGTTTCACACTTATTCCGGTTCACTGAACAATAAGTCAGCAGAACAGACTTGTTCCACGGGAGCATCATTTTTCTTAACATGGAAATCTCACAACTGCCCAATTCGAGCAGATCGTGTCCTACCCCCTCCCTGACACAAGAAAAATGGTATATAGCACAACTGCATGCTTGATTTCATATTCGAAAAGCCCCGTTGCCAAGCAATTTATGTATACTTATCATTCCATCATGAATACCTGCAGCACCTACACTACACAACACACCACACACCCACACACACAAACACACTTGCGCCGTGAGAACAAAAACATTAACAACACGCGCGCGAACACGCGTACGTACGCACTCATACAAGCCATGCATCAATATCCTAAGGAAAAATTACAGGTGTCACTTACCTCTAAAAGCTGAAGTAAGCAGTAAAAGTTTTTGGCAATGCTCTTGACGCATCAGTATTGCTCCGGGATTATTGGAAATCATTTGTGAAGTAGAAACATAAAATCATTTTATTAAGCAGACGTGGTTTAAAACATCTGAGAGCTGTTTTATGTTGAAAGTCAACAAACTTGTTATTTCTTATTCAGGAAATTTTAATATTGGAAAGCCATTGTCTGTTTAATGACTACGATGACACGAAGCTTGCAATATTAACATCTGAGTCAACAGATTCACCTGCGAATCATAAGAGTAAGACTAGCACAAGATTAGTGGTAAGACGAGGTAAGGAGAAACATATGACTGCATGAAGGCAGTGTAATTCTTTCCTTCGAATACAACGCTTTTCCTTATGAGTAAGCTGAACGATTTTTATAATATCGTTATCACACCCATTTAAAGAATCGTCTGATTAATCAATCTCGAACTGAAATTTCCATTCCACAAAGTAGAAGTGATCATGTAAAAGCCTTGCTATTCTGTTGATATTTCACAAGAACACAAAAACAAAAATCCACATTTCCCTTACTGATGGATGCGAGCTCTAAGCCTTCTGTGTGGTATTGTGCCTTATGTTTTAATGCCAAATGCTTTCCTCATTTTCTTCATCATTTCCAATGTAACTCTGTGGAATGTCTTCAAAACCTTACCTTGTACAACACTTTGGGAACAAACTGACAACGAAAATCACCATGCATTCTTTACATGATAATTCCAGTTATGACGGTTCTTCATTCGTGGCACTCAACATCATGCCTGCATTTGAATGTCATGAGGATCGGTTAGAATCAACATACTTTTAAGAATAGCAGACAAGACAACTTCTTACAGAACGTCTTCTCTTTACTTGGAGCGAGAAGGAAATATTTCAATATGCCCCAACAGATACGTGTTGATTAATGGTCAACCTGGACGATGTCATGTAATTTTCCTTCACAGAAATCTAAAGCTAACTTTCCAAGGTAACGTTGATATCTTTATCGATGAAATATTAAATCAGAAACCGTTCTTAAATGTCCGGAAATGGTAGATAATGGTCATGAAGACGCGACGAAATCCCTTGCAAAATCTCCCGCGGTCATCGAATTGTTATGATATTAAAGGGTATAACGATAGAATCACATGTGGTAGTGAGGATGCCTATAATTGTCGGATTGACTTATTTTCATCAAATTGTAAAGCCATTTTAGGTAGGAGAGAGGTGATATTTCAGTGTATTGAAAATGATTTCCAATTGCAAAAAATGTTGATTACCTACCCTGGCGTGTTATTAAAATTAGATTACAGGTATAATAACATAGTGGGGATAGAGATAAATAAATTTGTCGGATTGAACCATTTACAAGTGCTAGTCCTCAGCGGTAATAAATTGTTAAGGCTAACGTCTGGGGTATTTAACGATTTAGGCAATCTTTGCAGACTTTGGTTGCAAATGAATCAATTACGGGAACTTGATGGTGGTGTGTTTCATGGTTTATATTCCTTGGAGGTACTCTCGCTGTATGAAAATCAATTGGTTACTCTGGAAGTGGATTTATTCAAAGATCTGAGAAACCTGACTATCCTGTATCTTTACTATAATCAGTTGGTTTCGCTTCAGAGTCGGTTGAGCCAGTTTAGATTGTTTCAGAATCTGGGAAACTTAAATATCCTATCACTGCTGGGTAACCAACTGGAAACTTTAAATACAGATGTGTTTCTGGGATTGGGCAAGATCACCCGTCTTCTTCTGAGCAGGAATAGCTTGAAATCGGTAGAAGTTGGGTCGTTCTCTGGATTATGGAATCTCAATAGGTTGTACCTGGAAAGAAATCCATTAACAACATTGGATACTGGATTGTTTCAAGACGTGGGCTTATTGATGCACCTCTTTCTGACCAATAACATGCTAAGCATGATTCCCACTGGATTATTTTCAGAGTTACACAAACTAAACATACTGTACCTAAGTGGAAACTAATTGGTTCGTTTGAAGATTGGTGTTTTTCGTGGACTAGGTTTACTATACAGGCTTTACCTGGATGGTAACAAATTAATAGAACTACCAATAGGGTTGTTTTCAGATTTAGAAAATCTGACACATTTAGCGCTATACAACAACTAGTTGTTTACCTTGAATCCGGCCGTTTTCCAAGGTTTAAGTAACTTAATTTCATTTGACCTTAGTTACAACAATTTAAATGTCTTGCCCATTGGATTATTGTTGTCGCTGCAAGAGCTACAAAGATTGTATTTAGAAGGAAATGGAATCAGTTCATTAAAAGTTGGGGTATTTCAGGATTTAAACGGCGTTTTGACTCTCAGTTTAAGTAACAATCGTCTAAGTTTTTTGCCACTGAACTTATTCGGAAGTATGGGAAATCTTAAATACCTTTGGCTGGATGGAAATGAATTTATTACAGTAGATATTGGGTTATTTGAGAATTTGGGCAATTTTAATTTTCCTAACTCTAGCTAAAAATAAGTTGAATATACTGCCAAGAGAATTGTTTCAGGAAATGCACAATCTAGATGAACTGGTATTAGATGAAAACAATTTGGAAGTACTGGATTTTGGATTGTTTTTGGGTGTTCACCGTCTTACTGAGCTCTCTATGGCTAGAAATAACCTTAGCACATTGCCAGATAAACTGTTTTACGAATTAAATAACTTGAACGGACTTAACTTGGAAGGCAATCGGATGGTATCATTACCTGATGGGTTATTTCGGAATTTAGGCTGGCTAAGTCAACTGGATTTGAGAAACAATAAATTAAATACCTTGAAAGAAGGGTTTTTAAGAGGGACGGAAAATATTATTATGTTGGAGCTGCATGGAAATGAGTTAGTTACATTGCCTCCTCGACTGTTTCATGGATTTGGCGATTGCTGTATCTTGCGCTTCATAATAACAAACTGAAGGCATTGTATGGTAGTTTATTCTCTGCTTTGGAAAATTTGATGGAGCTGCACCTGAATAACAATAACTTAACTACATTACCAATGGGGTTGTTTGAAGGGTTACGAAGTCTTAACAAACTGTATCTACACAAAAATAAATTGACTGCATTGAAATCTGATATATTCAAAGATTCAGGCAAGCTTAGAAAAATTAACACTGGACAGCAAAGTTGAGAGCACTACCGTTTGGTATATTTCAGAGTCTTCTGGGCCAATCTCAAGGAACTGCACCTGAATAAAAACCGTTTGTCCGTCTTGAACACTGAAATTTTCGAGGTTTTGTACACATTAACACGTGTTTTAATGATAATTTAATGCATTAAATGTATTACCTCTTAGATTGTTTCAGAGATTGTGCGGATCTTTGAAAACCCTTTATAACCTTCGGAATGAAATTGTACCGTTATTATGCGTATTCCAGGATTTGGGCAATCTCAGGATCCTTTCTTTGCAAACCAATTTATTGAGTTCCCTGCCAGCCGTGTCCTTTTTAGGGTTAGAAAAAACCGACGAGAACTGGACCTCTCCGAAAACCACTTGGTATTATTGAATTCGAATTTTCCTCCCAATAGGATAAAAGCTAGAGTTCTGTTTCGGTCGGAGATAATTTAACTACATACAAATAGAACTAGTAAGAAAACAAATTCTACTTGATTGGACTTTACATAAATAAAAATAATTTTATGACACATTGTTCATATGTTTCAGAACATGGTAACTCTAAATCGTCTTTACCTTCATAACAATTAGTAAGGCAATTACTGTTGGGTCTTTTCGCGGATTAGAAAATCTTTGGTATCTCTTTTTATATAAGGAATCAATTGGTAAAGTTAGAGACTGGTATATTTCATGGTTGAAGAAGAATTTAACTCAGTAAATTTCAATTTGGCAAAATAGGCTAAAAGAAATATCATATGATCTGTTTGACGGTCTGCCAAATTTGGCATTCAATATTTTTGATCCTTAACAGATTAGAGAAACTTTGGAACTGGAGTACTCCATGGATTAACAAATCTGAAACAAGTTACTTGTCCAACAATCGTCTCAAGAGATTAGACTATGATTTATTTATAGATACACTCAATCTTAATTTATTGATATGGCGAAAAATAAGCTGCATGAATCCAAAGTATCACAAATTGTACCAAGTAAAGTAGCGATGATATTTCTTTAGCCTTTCGTGACTAAGGAAATTTATGGAAACCAGCATGAGATTTGGGAGTGTTATGTGTCAACTGATAGTAACTCGTTGCAGCAAATGAACCGATCGCCATATCTGACATGTGATAGGTTGTTGTCAGACAGGGTCCGGGTTATAAGAGTGGGCTAGTTGGTGTAAATGCACTCGCGTGAAACATGTTGTCTGGTTTGGCGCTCAAGGCGAAAAGAAAAGAAATACGGTTCGGAGTTATTTTCGGCAACTGGCTGCAAAAAAAAAAAACAAAAAAGCCTGATTCTATTGGTATTTATATGTTGACCATTGCCTTTGCTGATATCTACTATGGAAAACATTCCCTATGCAATCTGAAACCTGGGGTCTAGCATTACCTGATGGTGCTGGAACACTCTCAATAGTATCTAGTGAAGCGTCAGTTTTCTTTGTGACTTCTTATCAGCGTTGATAGGTTTATTAGCATTAGATTCCCTTATTCAACAAGGAAAATCAGGAATCATCCACAATGCTGACGATTTTTATGACATGGACTTTTTTTCAATTGCATTCGGGATTATTGCATCTGCTTAGCGGAATGATTCAAATTCTATATTGATAATTCTCATGTTTGTATTGGCCTGCCATTGGCGCTTACTGAAAGTATATTCAAAAAAAAATCAAGTTAGGAGAAACATAAGTACAGATTACATTACTTACAACAAAGCACACAATTATTGTACTAACCAATCTGAGGGTTCTTGCAAATGGTATGTCTTTTTCTTACCGCGGTTTTTCTTGGCTTAAATTTCTCTGTTTACATTATTTGTATAATCATCTGCTATGTAGAGATAGTGAAAGCAGTTCAAAAGTCGTCAAAACAATCTGGGCGCACCCGAGAATTAGAGCAGATTCGATGACCACTAAGGTGACAGCTGTAGGGGCCACGACTAGCATGTTGGCTGCCGGTCATTGTCCTTGGTATCTTAGTACAACGAGGATAGGCTGATACATTGCCCCCATCGGTATATGCATGGTCTGTGACTTTTGTTTTACCATAATTCTGGCATCAATACCATACTTGTACACAATTTTTTCGGGGAAATCATTTCGATACAAGAAGAAAAGAAATAAAGCAGATAACAAAAAATATCCCCCAATATTGTATTGCAGTTTAAATCAGATATAATCCATTAATTAAGACGAACAGCTAGTATATCACTATTTCAAACTTTTGTCTGAAATACTTTGAATATTTAATACTATAGTAGGGAGCTATGATTATGCTTATGCCAAATCACTTATTAATGTAGCAGATTAATACTGTTATTGTATCCATATCTTTGGCAAGACAGCTTAAAAACATAATAACATAAAAGCCAGGTTGTAACGAGCAGCTCTTATTTTAGTAGTAAGCTGTAGACGAACAAACTTCATCGCAACTGGTTCCGATGGATGAAGAGCACTGCTCTTCAAGGGCATGGGTGAACGTTCATATTTTTGTGATCAAGCCTTGGGGGATTTCTTCTTGTGCATTCGGGATGTTTACGTGTGTTCATTACGTTCGAGAGACTTTTCAGACCTCAGTTGGTCAAAAATATATTTGTTATGCGCGATGATAATGGGCAAATCCAGGATGGTCTCAGGCTCTCGGACGCAGGGTGACATTTACTTGGCTAATTGGCATTGCAAATGTGGATATTTTTTTCGCAGTGCACCAAGTTAGAATTGGGAACTGTAATGGGAGTATTAATTGCTGTCATAATTTATGCGGCAGAACTGTGTGTTTGACTCGGCAGGGTCAGTTGCAGCGCGGTCAAGCATGGTATGCTTTACCACGATACATGTATACCAATGTATAACTGCAAAACACAACAGAACCCGGTTCATTTAAACTTAGTCCAGTCCAGTCCGTTGCTGTTTCGATTATTAATGTTCTGGTTATTGATCCCATGTTTTGATAATAAATGTGTAATAATTGGAACTACGGAAACTGTTTGTCTCAGAGTCCTTTCTTTGCAAACAATTTATTGAGTGCCCTGCCATCCGGGCTTTTTAGGGTTAGAAAACCTACGAGAACTGGACCTCTCCGAAAACCACTTGGTATTATTGAATTCGAAGTTATTTCAGGACATTCAGGAAAGCTAGAGTTCTGTTTCTGTCGGACGAATAATTTAACTACAATACCAAAATCTAATTTAAGAACCAAATATAACTTGATGGGAGACTTTACATAAATAAAAATATTTTTTATGGACACTCATTTTTCAATAATGTTTCAGACATGGTAACTCTAACTCGTCTTTACCTTCATTAACAATTACTTACAGGCAATTAACCTGGTTAGGTCTTTCGAGATTAATAAAATCTTTGGTATCGGTCTTTTTATATAAGAATCAATTGGTAAAGTGAGACATGGTAGTCTTCATGGTTTGAAGAATTTACGAGTAATTTCACTCTTTGAGACAATAGCTAAAAGAATACATATGCTTTGTTTTGACGGTCTGCCCAAATTTTGTAGCATCAATATTTTTGCATCTTAACAGATTAGAGAAACTTGGAACTGGAGTACTATGGATTTAAACAAATCTTAAAACAATTTACTTGTCCAACAATCGTCTCAAGAGATTATACATTATTTTATTTAGAGATACAACTCAATCTTAATTTTTCTTGACTAGGGCGACAATAAGCCTTGCATGAAATACCAGTAATCACAAATTTGTACCAAAAAGTAAGTAGCGATACTTTCTTTAGCCTTTCCGTGACTACGGAAATTCTATGTTAACCCCATCAATGAAGATTGGGAGGTTATGTGTCAGTGCGTGATAGTGAACTGCGTGCAGCAAATGAACGATCGCCATATCTGACATGTGTGATAGGTTTTGTTGTCTCGACAGGGTCCCTGGTTATTATAATAGTAGGCTAGTTGGTTTAAAATGCACTCGGTTTGAAACATGTTTGTCTTGGTTTGGCGCTCAAGGCGAAAAGAAAGAAATATACGGTTCAGGATTTATTTACTCGGCAAACGCTGGCTGCACTGCTTTTTTATGGTATTTTATATGTTGAACCATTAGCCTTTGCTGATAATCTACTATGGAAAACATTTCCCTATGCAATCTGAAACCTGGGGAGGTCTAAGCAATTACCCAACAACTGCATTGGTGTGCTGGAACACTTCTCCATAGTATCCTAGTGAAATCGATCAGTGTTGTTTGTGACTCTTATCAGCGTTGATAGGTTTATTAGCATTAGAATTCCCTTATTCAACAAGGAAATTCCAGGAAATCCATCCAGAATGCTGACGATATATTTTACATGGACTTTTTTTTCACATTGCATTAAGGGATTATTGTCATCTGCTTTAATCCGAAGGAATTTCAAATTTTAATGATAACTCTCATGTTTGTATTGGCCTGCCATTGGCGCTTACTGAAATATATATCAAAAAATCAAGTTATGGCGACATAAGTACAGATGACAATGACTTAACAAAGTTTTTTACTAAAACTACCCATATGAGGTCTTTTGCCAATGGTCATGGTATTTTTCTTACCGCGGTTTTTTGCTTAAAACTTTTCTCTGTTCATTATTGTACTCATCTTACTTGTAGAGATGTGGAAAGCAGTTTCAAATTAGTCAAAACAATCTGGGCGCACCCGAGAATTAAATGAGCAGATTCGACTGACCACTAAGGTGACAGCCTTAGTGGCCAACCGACCTATCATGTTGGCCTCTGCCTGCAAATTGGTTCTTGGTATCTTGGTACAAACAACGAGGATTATTACTTCACATTGCCCCCATGTATAAGGCATTAGGTCTGTGACGTTTTGTTTATTATACAATAACTTCTGTCTGGCAACAAGCATACTTGTACACAATTGGGGAAATCATTCCGATTACAAGAAGAAATAAGCAGATAACAACATATCCCCCAATATTGCTATGCAGTAAATCAGAGGTAATCGCATTAATTTAAGACGAACAGATCTGTTATCCTAATTTTCAACTTTTGTGGAAATACTTTGAATATTTAAGTACTATAGTAGGGAGCTATGATTATGCTTATCCATCACTTATTAAGTAGTCATAGTAAACTACTGTTTTTTTAACATATCTTGCAAGACAGCTTAAAACATAATAACATAACAGCCAGGTGTAACGAGCAGCTCTTATGTTAGTAGTAACTGTAGACTATCACACTTCATCGCAACTGGTTCCGATGGATGAAGAGCACTGCTCATTAATGGCAATGGTGACGTCCATATTTTTGTGATACAGCTTGTGAAGATTTCGGGAATTCGGAAATGTTCGGTGTTAATGACGTCGATATACTTTTCAGACTCAGTGGTCAAAATATATGCGCAATGATAATGGGCCAATCCCGGATGGGTCTCCGCTATCGGACGCAGGGTGACATTACTTTGGCTAATTGGCATTCAAAGGATATTTTTCGGCATTCCACCAAGTTGAGAATTGGGGACATGCAATGGGAGTATGATTGCTGTCATAATTATATGCGTCGAACTGTGTTTTGAACTCGGCAGGGTTATTTTCGGCGCGGGTCAGCATGGTACTGCTTCCACGTACAATGTATACACAATGTATTACTGCACGCGGTTCATTTAAACTTAGGTCAGTCAGCCGTTGCTTGATCGATATTTTCTCTGGTTATTTCACTTATTTGCATAATACATGTGTAGAATGGGAACTACTGAACTGTTGTCCAGAGCTTCTTTGCAACCAATTTATGAGTTCCCTGACAGCCGTGCCTTTTTAGGGTTAGAAAACCTACGAGAACTGGACCCTCTCCTACAACCACTTGTATTATTGAATTTCGAATTTTTCAACTTCAGGAAGCTTAAGTTTCTGGTTTCTGTCGGAGAATAATTTACGACCCTACCAAAATAACTATTTAAGAACAAAGATACTTGATTGGACTTTTAACATAAATAAATAGCTTTTATACACTCATTGTTTCATATGTTTCAGAACATGGTAACTCTAACTCCGTCCTTTACCTTCATAACTTACTTAAGGCATTAACCTGTTGGGTCTTTTCGAGGATTAGAAATCTTTGGAATTCTTTTTATCTATAATATTGTAAAGTTAGAGACTGGTATATTTCATGGTTTGAAATTTACTAGTAAATTTCACTCTTTGACAATAGCTAAAGAAATTCATATGATTTGTTTTGACGGTCCTGCCAAAATTTGTGCATCAATTTTTGCATCTTAACAGATTAGAGAAACTTGAACGGATTACTACTGGATTTACAAATCTGAAAACAAGTTACGTGTCCAACATCGTCTCAAGAGATTAGACTATGATTTATTTATGATACACTCAATCTTAAATTTTATTGATATGGCGAAAAATACGCTAGCATGAAATACCCAAGTATCACAAATTTGTACAAGAAGTATCGATCTTTCTTTAGCCTTTCCGTGACTACGGAAATTTATGTGAACCAGCATTAGATTTGGGAGTGTTATGTGTCAACTGATAGTAACTGCATGCAGGCAAATAACGATGCCATAATCTGAACATTGATAGGTTTGTTGTCAGACAGGGTCCTGGTTGTTATAATGTGGCTAGTTGGTTTAAATGCACTCGGTGGAAACCTGTTGTGTCTGGTTTGGCGCTCAAGTGGCGAAAGAAAGAAATCCGGTTCATGATTTATTTCTCGGGAGGGAGGAGGGGTGCGGACCAACCTGCTGCAGCTGATTTTATTATGGGTATTTATATGTTGACCATTGCCTTGCTTATATCACTATGGACAATAGTCCCTATGCAATCTGAAACCTGGAGGTCTAGCATTACTTGCATGGTTGCTGGAACACTCTCAATAGTATCTAGTGAAGCGTCAGTTTTCTTTGTGACTCTGTAGCATCGTTGAAGGTTTAATTAGCATTAGATTCCCTTATTCAACAAGGAAATTCAGGAAATCATCCACAATGCTGACGATTTTTATGACTGGACTTTTTCAATGGGCATATGGATTATTGCTCTGCTTATCCGAAGATTCAAATTTTATGATAACTTCATGTTTGTATTGCCTGCCATTGCGGTTACTGACTAATCAAAAAATCAAGTTAGGGCGAACATAAGTACAGATTACATTACTTACACAAAAGTATTTTACTACCTCAAATGAGGTCTTGCAAATGGTATGTATTTTTCTACCGCGGTTTTTCTTGGCTTAAACTTTTCTCTGTTACATTATTTTACTCATCTCTATGTAGAGATAGTGAAAGCAGTTCAAAAGTCCGTCAAAACAATCTGGCGCACCGAGAATTAGACAGATTCGACTGACCCTAAGGTGACAGCTGTAGTGGCCACCGACCATCATGTTGGCTGCCGGTCATTGTCCTTGGTATCTTGGTACAAACGAGGATTATTACATTGCCCCCATCGGTATATGCATGGTCTGTGACTTTTGTTTTACCACTTAATTCTGGCATCAATCCATATTTGTACACAATTGGGGAAATCATTTCCGATTACAAGAAGAAATAAGCAGATACAAATATCCCCCAATATTGCTAATGCAGTAAATCAGATAATCCATTAATTAAGACGAACAGATCGTTATCACTATTTTCAAACTTTTTTTCTGGAATACTTTGAAATATTTAGTACTATAGTAGGGGCTATGATTATGCTTATGCATCACTTATTAATGTATGCTAATTAACTACTGTTTTTTATACATTCTTGCAAGACAGCTTAAAACATAATAACATAAACACGCCAGGTGTACCAGCAGCTCTAAATTTTGAGTAGTAAGCTGTATACGATCAAACTTCCTCGCAACTGGTTCCGATGGATGAAGAGCACTGCTCATTAAGGGCATGGTGACGTCATATTTTGTGATACAGCTTGGGAGGATTTCTGGAATTCGGCAATGTTCGTTGTTAATGACGTTCGAGAGACTTTTCAGACCTCAGGTGGTCAGAAATATATGCGCAATGATATTGGACAATTCCAGGATGGTCTCAGCTCTCAGACGCAGGGTGACCTTACTTTGCTAATTGCCATTGCAAATGGCTATTTTTCGGCAGTGCAACCAAGTTAGAATTGGGAAATGTAATGCGAGTATTGATTGCTGTCATAATTATATGCGCAGAACTGTGTTTTGACTCGGCAGGGGTTAGTTGCGGCGCGGTCAAGCATGGTATGCTTGACACGTACAATGTATACACAATGTATACTGCAACGCGGTTCATTTAAACTTAGGTCAGTCAGCCGTTGCTTGATCGATTATTTGCTTCTGGTTATTTCACTTATTTGCATAATAAATGTGTATAATTGGAACTACGGAAACTGTTGCACACGTCTATTTTTTCTAGTACATTCGTCGAATGTGTTGATAATTTGGCGCATGCTCGGACAAATCAACACGCCCGAGCATAGAAAGGCGCTTAATTGAGATATTCAGACCATGCGTTTGAATGTCTGTTTATAAAATACGATTGTTTAAATTAAGTTAATCTTCTCAAGTATTTTTGCCAATTGCGACGGCGACTATGTATGCGCATAATACCCATTAGCATGCGTATTAATAAGACTAAAAATGCACAAACTACACGCACGTCATACACTCAAATTCTTTTTGCAAACATTGTAAGCATCTGAAGAGGTAGAAACGAATTTGTAGTGACGTGTTTTTCTGTCTTTTATCTTCATTTTTGACTTTCACACTTATATGGTATCTCCCTGAAAGAAAACGTACGTGACGTGAAATGGAGGGATGTTTCCTGGATGCCTGACGCCAGACGTCAGGCAACTCCGATATAAGATTTGTAACCAAAATAATTAATATATCTACTCTAGACTAACTAGTTGACTATACTTAAGGGTGGCCAGACTTTGTACGAGCTTTGCTCTCTTTGGTCAACCCACCAAACTCGTTATGGTTACTGGTAAATAAGCTGAAACTAATTGAAATAATTATAGCACAAAATATCCAAACTTCCGTTAACTGCATTTTTTGCACTTTTCAAAAATCACGGAGCGGACGCATGCCTTGCTTTAGGGAGAAATCGCCCCACCCCAAGATGTAAAAAGAAAGATAATTCTACCTCCTTATTTAGTATTATTTAATTGTATATATCTAAGCAAGTAAAACCCGAGATTTAATTTATTTTTTTTAATTGGTAAATTGTCTCGAATTTTTTTTTTACTCGTTGTTGCCCAAGTGGGGCGTTTGGGTGTTCCTAGGGACCCAAACTAATATGCTAATGAAGCCGTGGAGGATTTATTTTTTTAGGAGAAGCGTATTCATGAATCAGACAGCTACCAAAAAGTCATTGAAAAATATAATTGCGTAACCGAGATGTCGTAAAAAATCAAATGTTAGGTCTCCCTTGGGAAACTTAAAATGTTAATAAGCATAAGTCTTCAATTGGACTGGCTTATCTACAAATTAACATTGACTAGTGACTCAGATTTGAGTGTCAAAAACAAACAAAACAAAAATAAACATGTTTGATATGTGGTGCAGTTGGATCAGCGCTTGCCTCATAAGCATAATAGTGCCGCCGAATGGTGGAAGAATTGTGGACTTTTTGTTAAAAGCGTGAAATTTGGCACAGATGTGCATTTGTACATGCTGAACAATTGCTGGCCAATTTAAAATGGCTGCCATTTTCAAAATGCCGTTTTCAAAATGGCCGCCATATTAGGCCGATCCATGTATTAAATAGTTGCAAAATACTAAGTTTCTGTATGAAATTACTTCACTTATGTTCAGAGGGATGCGCTTGACACTTTTGAATGTGTTCAAAATGGCCGCCATTTTCAAAATGGTAGCCAATTTAAAAAAAAAAATCGGCTATATTAGGTAAATTAATAAACGTATGTTGAGAAGGATATGCTGGACTGTTTTAAATATGTGGTCAATTCAAAATGGCCGCCATTTAAAATGGTTGCCATATTCTGTATATTGACTAAATAAGTGGTTTCAAGATACCCATATCATTCATTTATTAAGTTACTTTTAGGCGAGGGATATATGCTGAGCAATTTTGAATATTCTGAAAAGTCAATAATTTTATTGGTTTAAATGGTACTGCACTGTCCTGGGCAATATCCTACCTTAGTGACAGATCCCAGCGTGTTGTGATTGGCAAATCAATGTCACAGCCAGTTGTTTTGGACTTTCGCCCCCCACAGGGATCTGTTCTAGGGCCACTGTGGTTTACCATTTACACATAGCCCATTGGACACATCGTCAAAAACACAACCTTTGTTGTCATTTGTATGCTGACGACACTCACATTTACATCACTTTCAAACCATCGGATTCATCACATAACCTCCGACGTATTGAAGCCTGCATTGATGAAGTTAGGTTATGGATGCGTGAAAAGCCATTCAATTTCATTTTGGTTCAATCAAATTAGTTTGTATTCAAACAATTTGGTAATAAACGCAATGAATGTGATCAAATGACATACAATTTCAACATGTATGTCGTCACGTAGCAACGCGAGTCTACTTCTGTTTTCAGTTTTCGTTTATGTTCATTCAATTTACATTGTAGGGCATTCTTTTTGATAAATGAACAATCTTTCAAACCATATAATTTTGATAAATCTTGCAATTAATTTCTATACTGTAGAATAATTATTTATTGAAAAAACAACGATAACCAGAAAATAATTAGAGTAATCGCAAGAGAATTTGTTTTCTTTTTTGTTTGATTTATCGTTCTTTTCTTAACGATTGATCCATAACATAGTTTTTGTTTGTATTTTGTTCTTCTCTTTTCCCTTCTTTCTCTTTATATATTTCCCTTGTTTGTTTGTTGCATTTGTTTTTTGTTTTCTTTATTTTATTTTCTTCTCAGGATTTAAAACAAGAAATGGTCATATATACTCACATTTTATCTAATGTGGGGTGAAATTTCAGTGACTTCTCCTTTTGTTGACAGTGTTGCCGGAAACAGCTTGTTCCATAGGCCAATATATAATAAACTATGTTCATGAATTAAACAATTTTTGCACTAATTTTGCAAGCACAATTTTAAGATTTCAAAGTCTAAACAAATTAATTTTAGATGTTTGGTGTTACAGATAATTACACCTTAAAATCTAGAATTCAATGCTAAATATATAAAACGTTAAAAACCTGATTTTCATCAAGGGCAAATTTTCTTACTTATACAATTGTCTCCTTTGTCCAAACAAAGGTAGATAATTTTCTACCATACAAAAACTTGTCCTCGATGAAATTCAATTTGAAGATTTTATAGATAAAAATTATTTTAAGAAGAAAAATGTTTAATACGTGGATCCTGGGTTTCCTACCGGAAATAATTTTGTTCCGAAATTCTTATGCATTGTGGGATAGGAAATGCACCAACGATGTAGGAGTAGATAAAATCAATAGCGCATATATCTTCTGTGGTGTTTTGTGTCATACGGTATTTTTTCTGTCATAACTGTGCAAAAACCGCTTGCTTGTACATAAATTTACCATAAGGACGCACCATAGATATCCGGGGGGGGGGGGTTAGGAAGTTTTTAAAAACCTTTAGCACACCCTTAGAGTGTGAAGAAAAAAAAAATCAAAACCCTAGACTGTGAAAGAAAAATATTCACTCAAGATGAACAAGAAAAAAAACACCATTAAAAAAAAAAAAAAAAAAAAAAAATCACCCGGCCACAGAGGGGGACAAAAAAAAATCACCCTTTTCATTGTCTTTCAGTAGATGCTAAGTTATCCTGTAGGACTCTGCCTTTTTGCCAAAAATTTCCTGCTACTTGTTTAGATAGTAAACCAAAGTTGCAAAATTTAGCTCAGTCACGGACCCTTGTTTTTTAATGCAAATTGTTTTGCGCCATCTTTACATTTCACCCACGCTGAAGCCTGACGCTGCGTGGCACATACCATCTCTACCCTCTGAGACGGTATCACCCAGCAGTAGATATGAGCATTCATAAACCACCTGCTATCATCACTAGCAAGAGCATTGAATGAACTACCTGCTAATCAAGCATATATATGGTATTGAGGACCTACCTGCCTATCAGCAGTAGATCTGGGTATTGAATGAACTACCTGCTGTCAATAGTAGATAGGAGTATTGATGAACTACTGCTGTCAGCCGAATGGGGATTGGTTGAACTACCTTACATCAGCAGTAGATTGGGCATTAATGACTACATGCTATCAGAGAAGGTATATGACATTGATGATACCTTTTATCAGTTGTCGATATGAGCATTATGAACACCGCTATCAGCATAAATATGAGCTTGATGAACTACTGCTTTTAGCAGTAGATATGAACTCTATTATAAGCCGTAACCTAATGTGATGGGTGAATCACATGATGTGTAAGCCGAGAATGAAATAGGGTTTTTTTGGTTCCCTTGAGTGGATCTATGATTACAAATCAAAAAAGGTGCCTGAGAGAAAAAAAAGGAGGTTGGGGTTGGATATCATATTGTCCAACATTTTTGAAAATAAGAAAAGTGACAGACTTAGTTTACCATTTAGTCTTGAACATTCAACTTCACTCTCGAGAACCGTTTTTCAAAATGGTGTGTCCATGTGAAAGGAAATTTGGTTAAGCCTTTTTTGAAATTACCCCTGAATTTTTTGTGATGTTCAAATCAAACCTATATTATTTGAATTTGGTTCATGTGTTCAAATATTTAGTAAGGAATTAATATAGTTCTTTTGGATTTTCCAAAATCCATAGCAACAATGACAAACACATTTATCAAAATAGATCGCCAATCTAGGTCAAAAGGGTATTTGCATAAATTTAGTTTGTGTGGTGTTCTGAATCAACTATATTGTTGAAAAATTATTGGTCAACTTGTGCTCAAATCGATCTTACGGAATTACAATGGTTTTTTTGTCTCCAAAATCAATAGCAACAATTACACCTCAATTTACAAAATTGATCCCCAATTTATAGGTCAAAGGGGAAGGTAGCCTTAAAGCCATTGTTCTGTAGCGATATATCTCTTTTGGGCCATAGTTTTTTAAGGGGGTGCCTAAAAACTTAGGGGTATGGGTAACATGTTTGAGTTTTTCTTCACTTCTAAGCCTGGTCAATGAACAAAATGTGTTTTCATCTTCTATTTCCAAATAAAATAAGTGGTTAAGCACCTCTGTAGACCCTTCCTATCAAAGTTTACAAGGTCTAGGCTAAGCTAAAATTTATTAAAACATTCTGGTCAAAATCATTTAGACATAGTTAATATTACTCTATTTAACCACCTATCAAGGCAATTCTTCATTGGATCATGCTCTTTTTGTTACCAAAATGCCATTTTCGGTGATAATTATACCATCTTCTTAAACGTGATGTGCACTGTTTGTTGATGCAAAATAGAATTACAAATATTTTTACATAGTGCATGGTCGGTTTGGCTATAATTTTTGCTACATTTTTCACACCCTAAATAGTTTTTTCCACACTTTTGGCAGTGACATCGGGGTCGGATCTTGAACCTTTTGCGTAGGGGGCACACCTTATCTTTGATGCAGCATTGTAAATCCTGAGTAATTTTGACCTCTTTTTTTTTTATTGACCGGGGCAGCCCACAATATTCGAAAGTAAAAGTGTCACTGGTAATTGTCACCAAGGTATAAGCCTGTTCAAAGTATAAACCTGACGGTGGAGTCCTTTTAGTCTATGTGTTAGCGCGTCTCGCTAGGTGATTTTAAAAAATATGAAATTTTTATTTTTCAAGGGCTACACTCTCATATGTAGATTATAGGTATAAGAATAACATGATTTTCGTACATTTTTGAGGTGCCACGGGACCGCTCGAAGTTTTTGCATGTAAAGTCATGGTTTTGGGACCAATTTTTGAAACAGCAAAAAAATTTGATTTTTATTGAAGCTACTTCAACAAAAACTTGCATGCAGATAATGATTTCGTTTTTTTAACACATCTGTGAAAGAAATTACGTTTTTATCAATTGATTGCCAAAATGCTTTTTTCAAAAGGTGAGCATTCCGGGTGCAGGCATCAATTCAACAAGCCATCAGAGACACAGGCAGACAGCCTTGCATATTTTGCAACTCAATCCATCAAGTGCACATTTCGTTTTGCAGAGTAATGTCCAATTCACTATCGAAGTGAGTACCGTAATAAGCAGCAACCGGATCACCCTAGTGTTGCTATATTTCGATCGGGTTCAAAACTGAAAATCTGAACCCGGTAGACCAGGTAAACGATTGGATGACGCAACACTTCGATAGTGAATTATAATTATGCACTCTGGTCATCATTAGCCGTTTTTACAAAACCATGGGGTTCGCCCCGATTCACGCTCTGATGGGCACGAGTCGGGGCTACTTTTCACCCCCGATTCAAGTGTGTCAGGGTTGTCCATTGTTTGGCTATCGCTCATATGCAGTCTATTTGTGGACATGAATCGAGGTTAAAAGTTTTTTAAACCCCCCACTCCGACGCGTGCCCCATCGAGTGTTAATCGGGGCGCGCTTCCGTATTGTTAACACGCTATCGTATGGTATAACGGAAACAGTACAAAGGTAATTCAATGTTATCATATGCAGCAGAGTAATTATTTAGGATTGTATTGATGTGTAATTCAGAAATCATTGATCAGTTACATAAAATTGTAAAGATCCATTGGTGCAAACATGGGACTTGGTACATGATGGTCTTTCTTTCTTGTGGTCAATAGTCTTACTTGAAGCAACGAATGTATGCTTGCGTGTGTACAGTACCCCACTTTCTTGGTGTTTAAGGGACACAATGGCAAAATATTCAATAGAATAGAGGCCAGCTAATAAAATCTCTTAGCTCTCCAACAAAAGTTAAAAACAATTAGGGTGCTTACATTTTGTAAAAAGATAAAACTACTAAAATTTGATTCCTTGTAAGCCTCGCTTCTCAACCCAAAGAAAAAAATGCGACATTACTGCCAGCATTTTATCAACACCCTTGAAAAGCATGAAGTCAGCAGCTCACACACCATTGTATTGTGTATTCTAATCGCCCGTTTAGAGGACAATCAGTGTACTCTACTAAAAAGCCTGCACTACCATGCCTTGACTCCTGGACTTATACTTTTGAATTGTGTCACAAACAGCATGCTAGATACTCTAGCAATTCTGTCAGGGATGTCCACACCGTGATTTTCCATGGCAAGAAATTGCCATTTGCGACAAACTCTTCTACTGTTTTGACTGGTCTTTTTTACATAAATATACACATCCAAATTGTTTTCAAAGTTAAGAAAGGGTTTCAGTAAGGGTCTATTTATTATGCTTCTGAATATTTTTTCAGCCAGTGGTGTTCCATTAGATCTTTTCTCAACAAGTTTAGATCATCATAAGGAAAAAAATACAGTTTAGTAGCATTAAAAGTGAGATCTGAAATCTGATCTCCAAAGCTTCTTTATTGGAATTGAGAATGATACGCTAATAATTGGGTTTCATTTGTAAACACTGAATTAAACACAACAATGAAAATAATACTGAGTCCTGTTTTGATTATGTTTCAATGTGTTGATGAAAAGGCTGTGTCTGCTTGGGAAATATTAGGGTAGCTGTGGTTGTAAGGAAAATGTTTCTGTTTTCTTTCAATATCAATGCACTGTATTTCACCAGAATCACATTTTTGAACAATGTTGTGGGTTTTTTACAGTGAATGGTTAGATGAAATGAAAATATATGTACCTATTTTATGACACCAATGATCATGTGTATTGACAATTACTATTGGTAACCAAGAATGTTTGTGGATGAGGGGGTTACCTTTATTTATTGCCATCTACCAATTGCAGTTGTCCAGATGGTAGGGAGGTTCCCCAATCACCTTCATTTCAACATAGCCCTTCCTCAATCAGTCGTTCACAAGTGAACCTGTCTGGCCCACCTACACACACCCATATACATAATTTTGCAACATAAAATGATTTAAAAAAATCCACCCCATCTTTGTAAAAACAAAAATCACCTTTGGCGATGAAAACAAAACAAAACTGTAATGATTAAAAAACTTCACCCCCAACTTGTCAAGAAAAAAAACCAACTACTCCCAAGCTGTAAAGAAAAAAATAACCCCCAAGCTTTATGCCAAAAAAAATCACCTTCTTATCACGCGTAGTTAAAGGAGCGCACTAACCGCGAGCGTTCATGGAGTGGATGACCGTATGACCAAAACACCAATAATAGATATGCGCTATTTAATTTTATCTAACAAAAATTTCCGGTCGAAACGCAAGAATCCCCTTATTTCCCTCCCTGCAACGTTTTTACAATGCATATATTAACATAAAGGTGGCATTAGATTAACTGTAAGGTAGTACATTAAATATGCGTACACGATCATATCTTTAATATTCAACCATGGAACTGTTTTTTATTGTCTTTCAAATGAGTCATAATTCCTTCATTATATTATCTAAGTCCCTCCTAAGAAATATATACATATTGATTTGCTGGCAATTCTGGGCCTACTGATCATCTCATTCACCACCAGGAGGAATTGGCGTTCTTAAAAAAAAAGATGTCACTGTTTGTATATTTTAACGAACGAAAACGAATTCATTTGCACCATCAACCACCTGAACATATCACGCTTGCTTTTGATAACCTTATCCCTCGTCCGTACCAGTTTCATGGAAATTGATTGACCATTTCTGGAAAGTGGACAACCTTATTAGGCGATTAAATTGAACGATTTGCGAAATTAGATTGGGTAATATCATTTGAAATATACGTTTTACGTGCGTTCAACGCCGACACGAATCAACTCAAAGTCTTGGAATAAATTATATAAATTGACCGTGAAAACCTATATAGCTGTAGACGATCAAACTTCATCGCAACTGGTTCCGATAGATGAAGAGCACTGCTCATTAAGCGCAATGGTGACGTCATATTTTTGTGATACAGCTTGGGAAGGTTTCGGGAATTCGGCAATGTGTTAATGAAGTTCGAGAGACTTTTCAGACCTAGGTGGTCAGCAAATATATGCGCCAAGGATAATGGGCAATTTACGGCGGTCCGTGAAAGTGTGTAGTCTGTGTCACCGACTGAGGAAAGTATATCTAAATTAGTACTGCGCGAGAGATAACTTTATAAGTCCGTATAGCGAAGAATGCAAATGAAACTAAATCTCAAAAAGATCTCCGGAAAAAACGATAGGGGTTCTGGTTGGGAGATTGTTTGCATCGGGGGTCGTACTATGTTTTGTTTGAATATGTATCGTAATCGGGTCGGACCTGCCGAACTAGCGAGGAAAATTGGACGTGTTTGTCGGGGGACTTCGGTGCTCGCCAAAGTGAACCCGCAATCCTAAGAAGCCGCCATCCCTTTTTCCAACAATGCCTTTAGGTATTTTTCCAGTACTTTAGAATTTTCAACGCGTTTTCTTCTTTACGCCAACTTTTTTCAATTTTAGAAGCAGATAACCGTACCTTACACTGATACACACAAGGTATCCTGCAACGCGGTTCATTTAAATTTAGGTCAGTCAGCCGTTGCTTGATCGATTATTTGCTTTGGTTATTTCCTTATTTGCATAAATAGGAATGTACTACACAGGCGCAAAGTGCCGTCGGTGACTACGGCGGTCCGGAAAGTGGTTAGCTGTGTCACAGACTTGCAAAAGATATGATCTAAATTGTACTGCGCGCGAGGATTAACGTTATCAGTCCGTCATAGCGAATGATGCACATGAAACTAAATCTCAATATATCGGAATACGAAGGGGTTCTATGGAGATTCTACAGAGGCTCCGTTACTATGTTTTGTGTTCAAAGATGTGCAGGTTTGGAAGCTGGTGGTGGAACTCGGGGAGTTTGAAGGGAAAGGGGTGGAGATAAGTTCGGCATGGAGAGAGGAGGGCCGTGTGTGGTGTACAGGAGGTGAGGTGGAGAGGGGGGGGGCTAGGATGTTGGGGTAGACGGGAAGAAGGTACAAGATGTGGTGGGCAGGAAATAGGGAAGGGATTGGTGAAAGAGGAGCTATGTGAAAAGGGGTGGAGGTAAGAAGGAGAGCGAATAGGTAGGGGGATAACAGTTATAATGGTTTTCGAGGAAGGGTAGTGGGTTGATATGTGGTTATGGGCCCACAGTGGGGACGGAAGCGTGAAGAAAAGGAACAGTGTTATGACGAGTTGGGAAGGAGGAATGGGAGGAGGTGCAAAAGTGTCGGTGAATTGGCTTAAGGTTGGTGTTTTTAACGGGCATGTGGGGAAAAGGATCGCAGATTTCGAAGGTGTCTTCATGGAGGGGAAATGGGTTTGGAGAGCGGAAGGAAGGAAGAATGTTGCTGGAGGTTTGTGATGAGAAAGAGATGTGCGTTGCAAATACATGTTTCAAGAACGACGAAAAAAGGAAAGTGACATATAGCTCAGGAAGTAATGAGACAGAGATTGATATTGGGCTAGGGGTTTAAGAGGCCGATGGGAATATATGAAGAATGTTTAAGGTAATCCAGGGAATTGCAACAACGGTTGGTGGTTGCAGATATGAATAAGAGAAAGGTGAAAAGGGTGGGAGGAAGGTAGGACATGAGAGGCGGGAAGTATGGAAGCTGAAAGAAGAAGCGGACAAGAAAGAATGTTGAGATGGAGTAGGGAAGCTGGTGGGGACTGAGGTGTCAGACTTGTGGGGGTGTTTAAAGAAGGCCGGTGTTAAGGCATGTGATGAAGGTTGTGGGAAAACAAAAAGTAGGAGAGGACAGGAGAGAATACAGGGTGGTTGGGAATGATTTGAGGTGAGGACAGGCGATAGAGAGAAAGAAAGAAGGATGCATTTAAGGATATGAGGGAAAAAATGTACAGAGAGAATAAAGGTAAGCTATAAGCGGCTAAAGAAGCGAGCAAAGACTAGAAAGAAAGTGGTTGCGAAAGATATGAAGGAGGAGGCAGAGAAGGAGCTGATATTTTCCTTTGAGTGAGAGAGAAGAGCATCCAAACCAAGTAGGTGTATAAGTTCGTGAAGGCAATGAAAAAGGATGAAGAGGTTGAAGGGGGAAGATGTAGAGAGAAGTGATGGAAAGTTGAATATTTCAGTGAGAAAGCTAGAGGCAGGTCTGGAAAGAACAGAGCATAATCGTAGCTGGGCGGGAAAAACCTATATGTAAATCCAAGAGGTCACAGGACAAAACACACATATGTAAAAGTGGGCCCAATGACTAAAACCTCATATGGCATTTTAGTCAAATCGGATTTATAAGCTTGATTCATGCCAAATATGATAGTAAATCATATTTAAGTTTATTTAAGAATTGGAGAGTAAATAATTATGCTACAATATATATAGAAAGGAAAACCTTTATTGTGCAAAGGCTTACAGTTAAACTATTCATTTTTGGTGTTTTCTTCCCGAAAATTTCACATATGCAGGTTTGGTCATGTTATGGTTTTACTCACATGTTGAGGTTGCTATTAAAGGTCAAATGCACAATATGAGGTTTTTCCCGCACAGCGACGATATGGAGATAATCATGAATTGGGGAGAATGAGTGGGATCAGAAGGTAGAGGCTGAGGTGTGGAAGGGCCAGTCAAGAGGGTCAGCCGGGGAAGAAGTGGTGAAATGTACGTTTGAAGGCCAAATAAGACGAAATGCAAAAGGAAAGGCGGTTGGACACTCAGAGGTGAGTGCTGTGATGATTAGTGCGAGTGGCGATATAGGGATTGAGGGTTTGATGGAGTTTGTGTCAGAGCGTGTGGATGGGGGAAGAGTGAGTGATGCCGGTCACGGATGTGGGACAGTGAGTGTGGTGATTCCAATTTTTAAAGGAAAGGGGAGCAATGAGTTGTGGTGCATAATAGGGGGTGTGAAGTTGTTAGAGCATCAATGAAGAATTGTGGAGAGGGTTCTGGAGAATAGGATTCGGAAGATAAGGGAAGTGGGTGGCGGTGATAGCAATTGGGGTTTATGCCAGGGAGGAAGGGAACGATAGATGCCGTTTATTTTAAGACAGGTTGAAAGAGGAATACCAAGCTAAAAGGGAAGAAGCTTGTATTTGTTATATGTTTTTGTGACTTGGAGAAGGCATTGATAGGGTGGTACCTAGGAAGTGATGGAGTGGGCGAGGAGGAAGAGAGAGATACCAGAAAAAGTGGTTAGAGAGTCATAGTTGTTATGAAGGCGCCAAAACGGAGTTAGAGCGAGGGTTGATGTGTCGAGGAAGTTGAAGGTCAAGGTGGGTGTTGCTTTCGCCATAATTTTTGCAATTGTGATGATGTGGTTACGGAGAGATGCAAAGAAGTTGCTGAGTGAGATTGTTTTGTTATTGCGGATGACTTCTTGGTTTTAATGTGTTAGACAATGGAGGGATTGATGGAGAAGTTTTGGAAATGGAAGAAGGTCTTTCCGAGAGTAAGGAGTCTGCAGGTAAACCTTGGATAAGAAACAAAGTGATGGGGAAGGGGGCGGAGAGGGACTTGTGCTGGGTAGGTAGTGCTGGTGGTAGGGAGTGGTAAAGTAGACCCATGTGGGGTATGTGGGAAGAGAATAAAAGCAAATCAGTGTGGTGTGAGAAATTTGGGAAATGGATCCATGGGCAGATGCACAAGATGAAGAGAGTGACCCTATAGTTGGCAGGATTTTGTGTGTAGAAGAATGTGAGAAGGGAGCGGAGGGATGGTGTGGAACAGAGGAAATAGTTGTGTGATGGGGTGGAGTCAATAAGGAGTTCAAATACTAGGGCGTAAGGTTAGTGGGGCCGGTGGTTGGAGGTGAGGTGGCTGTGACAGCGATGGGTGAGGTATGGGTGGGTGAAGTTTAGGGAATGTGGGAGTTGTTGCAGGGAAAAGATATCCTTTTGAAGATGAAAAGGGGATTGGTGTATAAGAGCCGTGTGAGATCGTGATGCTGTATGGGAGTGAGACGTGGTTGTCTGAGACGGAAAATGAGATGGGGATTTTGAAGGAGGAAAGAAGAAAGCGATGAAATGATGAGAGCAATGTGGGGTGTGAAGTTGATGGAAAGGATGACGGACTGAGGACTTGATGCAGATGTTGTGTTTGGAGACCGGTGGGGACCGGTCGGTTGGCGAAGCGACGAAGGGAATAGTGTACGTTGGTAAGAGGCATGTGTGAGGAAGGATGCGCAGCCCAGGTGTTAAGAAGGGCTTTGGAGTTCGAGGTGAGCGTTTGAGGAGGGAGGGGACGTCCAAAGACGACATGGAAGAAAGAAACAAGTGGAGAGAGCGAGAGTAGGAAGGGTGGGTTGAGGATGGAACGGATGAATTAATCGGGTGAAATGAAGGAAGGCGTCAGGGCGGTTGCGTGCAAATGTGAGGTGAATCCGGCCACCCCGTTGACGGGGACAAAAGCGAATTTAAACTTTGGGGTTTAGGTAGGTATGTATCGTAATTGGGTCTGAACCTATATAACCTAGCGAGAAAATTTAACGGTTTGTGTCGGGTAATTCGGTGCTTGCAAACACGGGAAAAATGAACACGCAATCGCTACGGGGGCCGCATCCCTTTGTCCCACAATGCCTTTCGGTATTATTTCAGTCTTGAGAATTTGTCAAACGCTGGTTTCAATTTACGACAATTTAGAAACAAGGAATACGTTATTACCGGACTGCCGCTAGGTGACTAGCGTCGGTGAATGGATTGATTTAACAGCTTCAATAGAGTAGGTTGTTTGATTGCGTAGCGAGTAGTGGACCTCACAGATTGTCACCACCACTGTTGAAATGTGTATAGACGTCTTCCAATATGACGTCATACACCAGACAGGTTGGTGGACACGATGCATACATTCCAGGACTACAATAAATAAGGCTGTACAATCGACCTATGTTTAGCGATTGCACAGGGATCATTGACAGGTGAAGTTATTGTAGAGTAAGGGAATGCGGTTATCTTGTCCACCAAACATGGCTGGTATGAATAGGTCTATATTGGAACTACGGAAACTGTTGCAAAGTCTAATTTTTTACTAGTACATTCGTCAGTGTTGATAATTTGGCGCGTGCTCGGACAAATCAACACGCCCGAGCATATAGAGGCGCTTAATGGGATATTCAGAACTGCGTTTGAATGGTGGTTAATTAAAATACGATGGTTTAAATTAAGTAAAACATTAAAGTATTTTGCCAATTGCGACGGCGACTATTTATGCGCATTAATACCCATTAGCATGCGTATTAATAAAAACAAAAATGCAACAAACTACACGCACGTATACACTCAATTCTTTTTGTAAACATTGTAAGCATCTGAAGAGATTAGAACGAATTTGTAGTGACGTGTTTTTCTGTCTTATATTTTATTTTTGACTTTCACACTTATATGGTATCTCCCTGAAAGAAAACGCACGTGAAATGGAGGGATGTTTCCTGGATGCAACTCCGATATAAGATTTGGAACCCATATAATTGATATATCTACTCTTGAGTAACCAATTGACTATACTTAAGGGTGGCCAGACTTTGTACGAGCTTTGCTTTCTTTTGGTCAACCCACCAAACTCGTTATGGTTACTGGTAAATAAGCTGAAACTAATTGAAATAATTATAGCACAAAATATCCAAACTTCCCTTAACTGCATTTTTTTGCACTTTTCAAAAATCACGGAGCGGACGCCTGCCTTGCTTTTGGGAGAAATTGCCCCACTCCAAGATGTAAAAAGAAAGATAACTCTACCTCTTTTTTTGCGGTGATCGTCAGGTTGGTAGTCATTTTCCTCTAGGGACGTTAGGGATATGGTTATTTAAGTATTATTTAATTGTATATATCTAAGCAAGTAAAACCCGAGATTTAATTTAATTTTTTTAATTGGTAAATTGTCTCGAGTTTTTTTTTTACTCCAGTTGGTGCCCAAGTGGGGCGTTGGGTTCCTAGGGACCCAAACTAATTATGCTAATGAAGCAGTGGAGGATTTATTTTTTTAGGAGAAGCGTATTCATGAATCAGACAGCTACCAAAAAGTCCTTGAAAATATAATTGCGTAACCGAAATGTCGTAAAAAATCAAATGTTAGGTCTCCCTTGGGAAACTTAAAATGTTAATAAGCATACGTCTTCAATTTGACTGGCTTATCTACAAATTAACATTGACTAGTGACTCAGATTTGAGTGTCAAAAACAAACAAAACAAAAATAAACATGTTTGATATGTGGTGCAGTTGGATCAGCGCTTGCCTCATAAGCATACTAGTGCCGCCGAATGGTGGAAGAATTGTGGACTTTTTGTCAAAAGCATGAAATTTGGCACAGATGTGCATTTGTACATGCTGAACAATTGCTGGCCAATTTAAAATGGCTGCCATTTTCAAAATGCCGTTTTCAAAAAATGGCCGCCATATTGGTCGATCCATGTATTAAATAGTTGCAAAATACTAAGTTGCTGTATGAAATTACTACTTCCACTCGCTTGACCCTTTTGAATGTGTTCAAAATGGCCGCCATTTCCAAAATGGTAGCCAATTTAAAAAAAATCGGCTATATTAGGTAAATTAATTAACGTATGTTGAGAAGGATATGCTGGGCTGTTTTAAATATGTGGTCAATTCAAAATGGCCGCCATTTAAAATGGTTGCCATATTCTGTATATTGACTAAATAAGTGGTTTCAAGATACCCATATCATTCATTTATTAAGTTACTTTTAGGCGAGGGGTATATGCTGAGCAATTTTGAATATTCTGAAAGGTCAATAATTTTAAATGGTTTAAATGGTACTGCACTGTCCTGGGCAATATCCTACCTTAGTGACAGATCCCAGCGTGTTGTGATTGGCAAATCAATGTCACAGCCAGTTGTTTTGGACTTTCGCCTCCCACAGGGATCTGTTCTAGGGCCACTGTGGTTTACCATTTACACATATCCCATTGGACACATCGTCAAAAACACCACCTTTGTTGTCATTTGTATGCTGACGACACTCATATTTACATCACTTTCAAACCATCGGATTCATCACATAACCTCCGACGTATTGAAGCCTGAATTGATGAAGTAAGGTTATGGATGCGTGTGAACACTTCTGAAACTTACTGGACATGCAGGCTGAATTCCCATTTTTGGTACAAAAACGTCAAACATCAAAAAGAGAAATATTGACAAATGTCATTGGAAATTCTCATCTTGTTCTTCTTTGAGGCCCGCAACCTCTGGGTAATAATCGAGTTCAGAAATGTCAAGGAAATCTCAAAATCTTAAATTCGTACAGCAGGCTGTCATTATATTCGCAACATTGGACCGATTATGGAAATATTACAGAGAAGCGAGAAGAGATCCCCCCTCCACATCATTCGATGGTTAAACATTTCCTTTTTTGACATGTGCCACTCTCTGTTAAATGGATTCCACAAAATCAGCTTCAAGTTACATGTTCTTAAGAACATGCTGTTCGCTTAATACACTAACAAAAAAACCCTTTCCACATAACACACGTGTTCAAACCCCTTCATGGACTCGCTCCGGCATACATTGATGAACTCCTCCGTCCATACAAACCTCCTCGCTATGGTCTTCGCTCAGCCAACCTACATCTCCTTCAGGTTTCAAGAACTCACACGCAACTCATTCGACAATCGTGCCTTTGTTACTTGTGCTCCACAACTCCGGAACAATCTTCCTGACCATGTTTACACCTGCACCAATTTAATATGCTCTTTTAAAACTTCATCTTAAAAACTATCTGTTTAGAAATGCATTTATGCATGAACTGCTTGCTGACATGTGTTTTTAAAATAATAATGCATTTTCACCTGTTGTTGATTTTACTTATTTTTAGCGGATGGAGCGTCCGTTTTGGGCAGATACTTGCGCTTTAGCAAGTCTTCATTATTATTATGATTTTATTAATATTATTGGGGCTCATTACAAATATCCTCATTGGCAACCAGCCCTGATTCATACCATATTCGGGTGTACGCACGAATGTCCAAATTCCCACCTAATCGATATGAACACGGTCTTGGGGGGGGATTGGAATGGTTCAGTGTGTGCATTACGTGCAACAAGCCCCCTTGTCCTGTGGAGAGCCACATTAGATCTGTCAGATGCTTATGTTCGCGTACCAATTCACAATTCCCTAAGGAGATGGCTGCGTTTTGCAGTTAATAAAGATTGTTACCAATTCCCGGTGCTCCCAATTGGCCAACACAGTTGAGCAGGCAAAGGCCAGAAGCCGTTCCCAGTCTACGCCTTTAGCTAATGGTCATTCTCATAGACAAGGTGCATCATTGAAGATTGCACAGAGAGTTCCAGATTCACCTGCTCAGGCAGTATCACCCTTGGTGCCTACTGTCATTGAGTAATCAAGATTCCTACAAAGATTCTCCTTGCCCTTAAATGGTGGATGTGTCCACTCAATTGCGCATGTAAAGGTTGTTTTCCCGAACCAGTGCTCAACTAAGTCTTGACAACTGATGCATCGAATAAGGATGGGGTCCCACCTCCTCGGGCACAGGTGATTTTGTCAAAGACTCAAGCGCGAAACACCCGTCAATTTCATCGAATTGGTGGCACGTGTCTTAGCTCTGCAGAGGCTAGTAACCAATGGTGAAGAACAAGTTTTTCTGACAGTCGTTTGCGTCATGACCGTGGTAACTACTCAACAAAGGGGAAGCAAGGGTCCCATCTATTGCAGAACTCTGAGTTTGCTTCAGTGGTGTCAGAATTGAGAGAGATAAAGCCTTCGGAAGGAGCACACCGGGTATGGATGTCTTATCAGACGCCCTGTCGCGAAAGGAGTCATACGTCGGAGAGGGGCGTCAGTAGAGTGGTGTCTTCCTCGCAATCAATGTGTTGACAATTTTACGAAACCACAGATAAGACCTCGTGGTCGACCAGTTTGCGGTCGGCTAGTGTTCTGAGGGTGTTAAGAGAAGTGTCTCGGAAAGTAGTGCCTAATTTCTGTGGATGACCCCTTTTTGGGCCCCACCCAAGGTTTCCTTCCCTTCTATATCTGCTATTTGCAAACCGTTCTTCCTCCTGCTACGCGGAGACATAACTCTCATTCTCGGGCGACTCGTTTATCTATTCAGGCTCTCTGTTTGACTGTCTTGCAACGTTCAGCATACGTTTGATAGAGGCCGCGACTTTTCTTCAGTCGGCTGCTGCAATCACCGCAAAGCAAGGATATGTTCGACCAGAAGACTTGCGATTCTAGACCTCTACATATGTCAAATGGGTACCAACAAACAAAAAGATCCGTTTGAAGCATCTTTAGGGATGTGGGTGATTTTCTGTTGAAAAATATTACAAGGAGAGAGATTTAGAGGCATTACAAAACGTCAAGAATACAGGGCTGGTCAGCCTTGGTCAAGCCATAGGCAATTCCACAATGGCTTTAGGAAAGGGGTGACAGTTTCGTTCTAGTTCACTTTTAATCCTAGTGTAATAAGGCATGTTTACTGAAACGAAGGGGGGATTCAGAGAAAGCCAGGGTGCCTGTGATGGGCGATTTGTTTTATTATGTACAAGGATAATAAGGAATTAACAGATAGTACGCTGACGGATTGGAGACAAGATAGCGATTGCATACATTTTGAAAAATATGAAAAGTCAATGGTTAGATGAGGGTTTGTTTTTTTTGGAGGGGTGGGGGGGGGTGGTTGGGGGTTTTTGGGTTGATACATGAGCAGGAGGGCATTCCATAAGTACAGAGAATGGAAGAAATGATCTTTTGTGGGAGACCAAGTTGGACATTGGGATTTTCACAACACAGGTCATGAGGAACCTGACTGAAGCGCCTATAGACGAGGATCAACTGAAAGCAGCTCAGGTAGCAGCGGCGGGAGATTGGTGCCTGTCAATACAACATGCGGTGGAAAAGAGTGACAATTTCCAAGAGTGACAAATTGCAATGCCCTTACGATGACCAAAGTGGTTGAGTGAGAGTGGTGAGCTCACTCTCTGGGATACCAATGAGGGAATGGCACGTCTCTGGATTTGCATCTAGTTTGGATAGTGAGGGGTGTGCTCCACCCATGCTGAACTTGCATATTCCATGTGGATCGACACCAGGATTATATATAACAGGCCCTTTCCAGTTGTCCCCAGATAGGGTGCAGTCGAAGAGCAATCCTAATCGCTGTCTGGCAGCTTCGTTGTATTAATTACATAAAATTGGAAGTTACGGGGAAATACAAAGCGATTGTTTGTAACAACAACAGCACCTCCCGCAAAGGTCATAGCACTTTGAAGAACTTCTTTAGATTTAACACTTAACTGCAAAAAGGGTTTGCACTTCCGTTTAGTGCAAGGGGGGGCTAAGGGGGGGGTTCCTCGTACCCCCTAAAAAACCACTTTCTAAAGTATTTGTAGATTAAATCCACCACATTAGAGGAAGGCTTCAAAGACCTCACCAATCAAGAAATAAAAACGAAGAAAGTGTTCATAGGAAAATTGGGCAAAACATGATTTTATTTGCGCAAAGTGTGCGAAAAAGACACAATTTGTTTTCTGTTCTTTCTTCTGCCAGTTTTTCTACGGGCAGCGTCACCTATGACTTGTGCGGATTGGCTTAATTTGTGTAAGAATGAACTATATTTAAAACATATTAAGCACAAACAGTAACGGTCTCAATTTTGGGTCCTCAATCCTCAATCCATTTTTCTTATATTTTTTAAGAGTTACGGTAGAATTTACGCATAGGTCCACATAAACCGCTACATGATAGATAAAATAGATGGCTCCATTTGGCCGCTATACTGTGCAAGGAGTTTTTTAAGTAATTAGTTACGTTGTTTATGTCAGCTATGTGGTAAGCCCGTTAGAAATCAGAAGCACAGTAACTCTAATAAGAGTTCATTTTGTCCTTTGCACTTCCGTTTGTGCATAAGGTGGGGGGGGCTCCTAGGGACCCATGCTAATTAACCCCCGCGGGCAAGCAAACGACGCGATGGATTGATTTTTTTTCACCAGTGAAGCGCAACTACAGTTAACACATACAAAATATAACCAAATATATTGCAGCGTTACAAAACACCGGCTGAAAAACAAAACATGGGTCCCTAGAACCCCCCCCCCCTTAGTCATATTGTTAACGCCGGGAAAAAATAAGACTTGCAATCCCAGATCGTTGTGTCTCGACCTGTATGCTTGAACTGTTTTCGGGATAAGTCCTCTCGGATTATTCCAACATGAAATCCACCTACATCCTTAATACTCTATAGCTCATGGTGGTTGTGTATGCATTATATGTCCAGAGCTAAACTCTCGATGGAATCCCCAATTGAAGTCCAGGAACAATATTTGGTTGTATTCCAGGACCTTTGGTTTTTAAAACCCAAATAAAAGCCATATCTGAATTTTTCAGGATAGTGTCAGAAGGGTCAGGGTACGACATATTACAAGTCCCCAAGTTTCCCCTTGTGCTTAATTTTCTACGCCAAAATTCAAAATGGCCGCCATTACCCCCTAAAAGGATTGATTATCGTTTTAGCGCCCGAATACAATCACATCATGCATAGAATTCAAGTACAAAACCAGTAGTTTTGCAGCATGGGGACATAAAGTCTTCACTCCTTACTATTTTGCCTATATCTAGGCGCACAAATCAAAATGGGCCGCCATTTTAAAAACCCAAAATGGATGGTAGCCAGGTGCCAAGTACAATATAATTACATAATGCATATCATTCAAGTAAAAACAGGGTAGTTGCAGCATGGGACTGTGGAGTTCTACACTAGTACATTCTTTGACTTATGCTTCCTAAATCACAACCAAAATTTCAAAATGGCCTCCATTGTGACCACACTTTGAGGTATCTTTCCTATCAATATGAATTACATAGAATTCAAGTAAAAACAGGAAACCTGTATCATGGGGAGCAGATTGAGCATACCAAACTATATCTTTCCCTCATTTAGTTACGCAATCCTACCAAATTCAATGGCTGCCATTTCAAGTACAATACAAATACAGATGTCGCGAGTTCAGTACAAATAAATGGTTCATCATAAAGTGAACAAATCCGAGCAAACTCCTTCTACGGTTTTGTCAAATTATTTGGTCACAAGATTCAAATGTTCTGTAATTTTTAATGTGGATGGATTAGTCTTCATCAGCCAGTACTTGCTGCTGTGTTTGCTACAGGTTCCCCCCATCAATGGGCTTCCTATGTCAGAGCAAACCCATTTCCCCTTTTCTGCCATCCCAGGCATTACCACAGCCTGATTTGCAAGTAAACTGTTCACTTCAATAATGTTTTGCAGGTGCAGCGTGATCGTGGCAACTGCCCATAGAATGTTCATCGTGGTTCCATCCCCAATTTGTTGGGAGGCATTCAGGACCCTCCACTGCTGGACCTGCAATACCGCTGTACGAGTGTTGTCCACTGCTGCTGTCTGTTATTTGAATGACTTACCATTGTAACGGAGCTACGGCTTGATGCTTTAGCCACTGATCGCTTATACAACCAATCTTTACTATTATATAGAAGTAAACGCCCACTCCGATAGTTCGAGTAGAAAATGTTTTCCCCTGCTGTGCAACATCCTCATGTTTGCTAGAATCCGTATGGAATACCGCATATGCGAACACATATTATATCCTGCGTCTGTGCAAGTTTTGTAACGGCGTTTTCTTTGCCTTGTCCCATACATGCTGATGTTGTATCACATCTGGCAATCGCGTGGATAAAAACAAAGATGATCTTTGTGCTCCTAAGTCCTGCTGAATTGCCCGCACAAGCTGGTACATGTATACATCATTGGACTGCGATGGCATAACCTGTACAAGTCCATAGATGAGGTTTGCCCGTGCAACCAACATGACCAAGCAATCAAGTATCTGTTCCAACAACTACTCCTAAACTGGCTAGGTCGAGCTTTCAGCCCTGGACGGAGCTGTTTGACACCAATTAATTGTCAGCATCAACTCTGCTTGTTGAACATATCAATGAGCTGAGTATGGTGGCAATATTCAATGAGGCGTGCCTGTTTTGCCGTTGGGGCCAAGGGACAGCCTGGGTGTGGTTTGTATGGCAAAAATTGGGTGCAATCACGAGATCTGAAGAGGTGGGAATCTTGAGCTTCGGTTCGCTCTGCTGACAGCTAGGTTAATGGAGCTCCACGATCTCCATCAAAACAACTGTGCAGCTTCATGGAATCTTGATGATTAAGCTTTTACGACCGCACACACAGCTTGGATATTTGCGGTTTCGCTAGCTACGCAGGAGCCGTAACCCTCCCTGCAATAACATAGGATGCTTCATCTGAGTTGATGGTTCTGACATCGAACCAGACTTCATCATCTTCCCCGAGACCTCTTGTCCTGTCTTTCCGATTTTCATCTTTTAAGAAGGATGGGTGTTGTGGTCTAGCTCATCTGTCGGAGTTTATCCATTTCCGTACTTTTGGTTGAGGAACAAGTAGTTCTGGTTAAACATCATGGATGGAGTAATCACTTTGTCCCTCTCCACGTAAGTTTGATTGTTTCGTCCTAGCAGCAGTGACTTTACCTTTGTCTTTCCGTGAAAGTAGATCAGAGACGTGTTTGCCTATCATGTAAGACTGCCATATAAGTGGCATGTCACAGTTCACTCTTCATCTGCGATAATTCCAGGTGCTATGGAACCCAAAATGTCAGGTTCATGTCTGGAACAAATGGTGGGTGGCCTCTAGCCATTGAACAAGCAGTCAAGATTCCGATTTGTCCCGGGAGTTGCTGGCTGGACGGAGTCTTTGTGCTGTTCTGAGTTCCCGAATGATCGGGTAAACGTCGACAAAGCCTCGCAAATAGGTACACATGCGTATAAAAGTATACAGACATGTACACATTTTTGTAAAGCGTACTGTAATCCACGGCCACTGTTCATCCCCGCCAGACTACAGGTAAAATTTCCAATAGGTAAGAGGAATATGGGTTATGATGTCAGTGGGATGGGTAGGGTACACTATAGAAAGTGCTTAAAAATGTATAAAGGCTGCCAAAAGCGCTAAACACTTGCTGCCAAATGCCTTAACACCTACTGTCAGATGTCTTAACATGATTTATATTTATAACTAAAACATAAGGCTTATATTAAACAGATCAGTCAAAAGTTAAAGGTTGTACAAAAGTTTTTAGAAATGTGTTTAAATTTCCTAACACTCTTTTTAACGTGTGGAATGTTACTCACGATGCCATCCATGCATTTTACAAAATTTCTATTGTTTATTTTCTATAGATACATTGTGCATCGTATATTTTGGTACCTGATTTAGTTTGCCAAAGTGTTTTAGCAACGTTATATTCCTAAACACCTTTTACATGTATGGAATTACATCACAGAGTTTTCCTCGCTGTTTACTCCTGATTATTGATTGGTATTAGTACATTTTGGTAGCCTGATTTAGTTGTAAAGTGTCTTTTTTACTTTTACATTGATTTTACACTTTGGATTTCGTCAAAACGGGCGGCCATTTTTAGAATCCGGCCGCCTGTAAAAATTTACACAAGGGGAAACCTGGGGACTTTTAATAGGTGCTCCCGTCCAACATAGGAAACTTTCTGAAAATCACTATGGCATATTTATTTCCACCTTCTGTGGCTACACTGACCTAAAGTTCCTGGACTATTGGACAAATTCCACGACGCCGAAAATGCTTGAAATGGGCCCAAGACCCCTTTTTGGGGGTCACGCCCCTTCTTGAGCGAAGTACTACTGACTGTACCTTACAGAACCGTTGGGACTTGGAAGGTTGAGAAGACCAACTAAATGGCGGACTGGCACCATAATGGGGTCAGTAATTATTTATTCCAAAATTCAAGGTTTTAAAGATAATTGACAAAACCGGATTTAACAGTCTGCCACTTACAATTATGAGAATTCCATAAGGTTTTTCAATGGCCAAACAGAAAGGGAGTTCACCATCTCTGATTTTTTGTTCTAACTCTCTTCAGGGATAAGTTTTGGGGTAGCTAAGGGTAGTTCACAAAAAGAATTTATATTCCGTTTCGGTCTGCAATTGCGAATTCCGTTTTCCAAATTTGGTGACTGTATGGCAAAACTTGGGTTAATAGTATGAAAACCTGTGTATTTGTAAGTGCTGTTATCACAGTGTATTTGCTCCACAACTGAATATTTAATGACGTTTTTACTTTGACAGAGCTAATTGACCAGTAGGAGTTCAACTGGGATAGAATCAGCATTTTAATGTGTTCGCCTTTCGGTGTCATGGGGGGGGGGAAGTGGACCCAGCTTTAAGGTCAATAGCTTGTTTTCCATTTGATAGGACTTGATTATGTGGTAATGAAAGTCCCCTTCACAGCAAAGTTTAATGCTGCCAGGATCTTACAATAAAAAAGTGAATCTAAAAGAACTACCTGAGCGGGTGACCATGACACCAAACATGGTACCCCCCCCCCGTTTATCAAGAAAGTCACTAAAACAACCTGACTTGAGACGGCACGCCTCGTGGTGGGAATAGCGACTTCTATACCGTGCTTTTTGCATTTTTGTAGCCTTAATGGCAGGTAAATCCTGCTGAAAGATCTTTAAATAATCTAAGCCGTTCCAGGCTAAATTGGTTGAGAAACCACTCAAAATGGCGTAATACGTTTAATATCCAAAAGTCAACGTTTTAAATCATTGTCAAGAACTGATGTTCACAGTCTTGCACTATACATTAGGAATGACTTCATAAGGTCTGCAGCCAAAAGCAGGACAGGGCGTTCACCATAGACCTTGGATTTTGCGCAAACTCCTCAGCGCATAAGGGGGCAGGAACATGGAAGGGTCACTAACATAAAGTCATATTCCTTTTCTTTCTCAAATGGCAGCCCGTAAAATTTTTGTTACCTGTTTTTTTTTGTTTCAATTTGAGCAAAATGGGTCAATAATTAGGTGAAACCTGCATTTTTTTAAGTGCGTTAGAAACAGGTATTTGGCTCAAAACTCAATCAGTTATAGCTAATTATGACGTTTGTATTGCACCGAACTATTGACCATTTGGAATCTCAACTGGGATAGAATCAGCATTTTAAGTTGACTTTGCTCAACATCCTTTTGTTTTCAGTAGTGGGCAGGTGCCAAACATGGTATGGCCCCATCGTAATGTGGAAATATATTGTATCCATTTATAGGACAAGAGAATTAAATGCTGCTTAAGGTACGTTAATGATCTAAAAGCACTAACTGCACGCTTGAGACCATGAAACTGGCAAAATTCAAGATTTCCAGGCCCGAAAAAGTCCCCCCCCCACCAAATCCCCTCCCCCGCCCCCCCCCCCCCGTGGTCCGCATGAAAAGTCGCTAAAATTACCCAACTGAAACTTAGACGACGACCATGTATAAGGAGATCTTATTGCAATCTTACAGACACTCTGTTAAAGATTCATTTGCAATTTGTTTGATAATTTAGATTTCTTCCCAGTAGAATTATACATAACGCTTATCAAGCCCGTTTTATTACTTAACGGTATCGCTACACCATTCGCCCGTAGTGCGGAGCCCGACTTCGACTCTGGGGTGGGGGTGTTTAGCCCTATTTTACGATCCTTCCCAACTTTACCCTGCCATTAGGCCCTACAAAATGACAAATACACTATGAAGTCGCTATTCCCACCACGCAGCGTGCCGTCTAAGTTCAGTGTTTGAGTGACTTTTTCATGCATAAGGGGGGGGGGATATTATTTTTTGCCTGTTTCATGGCCACAAGCATACAGTAGTGCTTTTAGATCATTAAAGACTCCTTCAGTCAGCATTAACTTTCCTGCTGAAGGGACTTTAACTAACATTCACTTACGTCCCTACATGCTATAGAGATGGAAAACAATAATGAGGTTCACTTTACATGCCATTTTGACGCCACCCCCCATGAAAACAAAGGAGTAACATTATAGATGTGATTATATCCCATTGACATCCACATGGGTCAATAGGTCTGTGCCAATACAAACTTCAATAACTGATAGAGTTGGTGGAGCAATCACCTGTTAGAACAGCCCTTACAAATCTCGGTTTTTCACCTAATATGACCCAATTTATGCCCAGAGTCACAAAATTTTGACGGAGCTTCCATTTGAGAAACGGAAAGGAATATGAATTTTTCTTTCTTTTTTTGACCTACCCTTAGCTACCCCAACACTTATCCCTCAGGAGAGTCAGAGCAAAATCCAGCTTGTAGGGTGCACTCCTTCTGTTTTTGGCCTGAAAAGCCGTATGAATTCATTCTAATTGTATAGGCGCATATGGTTAAATCAGTTGTTTGACAATTTATCATTTACAAAACCTTTTACTTTAGGAGTATACAGATATATTACTGCCCTCCCCCCATAATTTGGCCATTCCGCACCATTTTGAGTGGTGTCTCAACCTGCTAGTCCAACGGTTTCTGTAGATACATTCGTCGGGGGTGGGATTAGTACTTCGCGCAAAAGGGCGTGACCACAACCCCTCCCCCCAAAAAAAAAGGGTCTTGGCCATTTCATCCAATTGCTCGGGCGTCAGTGAAAGTAGTTACCAACCAAATATTGTTCCTGGACCTTCATTTAGTGGATTCCTGAAAGTTAGCTCTGTACAGACATAAAATTGCATACAAAAACCACCATGAGCTACTAGAGTATAAAGTGCTTTTAAACTGATCAACATGCAAATTTTCTGGTTAGCTCTTGTGCACTTAATTTCAGTGCTGAGGAAATGCCAACTAACTAGCGCACACTCACGGCTCTTTCTGTAGGGAAAAAAACAAACCACTAACGTTTTTCTCTGTTGATGTGGCCACATTCTTGTGTTTAATGTTGGTCATATGGGGCCACAATATAATTATATTTCTCAGGCTTCAGTAACAATTGAAATCCATTTGGGGCATGGACAGGCATTGTGTCTACGAAGTTCAATTAAACAAAGCAAAAAGTATGTATGGCACCTTTAAGTTAAATAACTTTCAACTTATGAATCTGTGTTCTGCAATTTGGCAGCCATTTTGCAATCGGCAGCCATACTTGACATATTTTTTTTTTACAATTTTATAACCGCTTATGGGATAATAGCTTATTATAAGATACAGGTGGTGACATAACTACAGCACCACATAAAGAATCCATTTTGAATAAAGAAACCTTTGGGGTCTAATTTCCATGCTTGTACCAAACTGCACATACTTCCAATATCCTTCAACATTCTGCAGCACTATAAGGTTGTGGGTGCGAGCTCCCCTGGCGCCAATGGGTCCTTCACGTGGGCAAGGCACCCTACCCTCGCTTGCCTCTTTCCACCGCCAGAGTCCAAGTCGCAGTGGGTCACCGAATTATCTGGAAATGTCAGAGTAGACTCGCGTGCGGGGGAGTGCGAACCCCACCACCGTAACATTATAGGGATGGATTCTGCCTAAGACAGGGGATGAGTACTCCGCCTGCGGGCCGCAACCATTGTTGCATTTTTTTTTCCTTCCCCCCTGATTGTGTTTAAAACAACTCGATTTTCCTTCATCGCTGCGGTGATTAACCACGTCATATAATATAGACACCGATCTTATGTATTTCTTTGCTGTGTCGTTTCAATTCTTATCCTTGTAATACCAACCACCCGTCCTTCAACTGACTTCAAGGAATAGAGCCGTGCTTTAACTCTTTCTATTTAATGTTTTTTAAATATATTTCAAAGCCATCAATATCCTTTTCGTTCTCTCAATGTACCTGTAAAAAAATTAACTTTAGGGTTTAGATTCCCATAAGTGGATGTTATTAAGCGTTTTTTTATCAAAACTAACCTTGTGTTATATTTGACACAAGAACTCCACTTAAAATGATATTTAGCGACTTTGGATGGCTCCGTTGAATGCTGACCTACTAAGATTGGCCTATGGAACTTATGATTGACATATATGAATTAGTGGTTTAAAAAGGTCATTCATTAGTACCACAGAGGAAAGTCATTTTGTATTTTAATGATGCGAGGCGAAATCTTTTTGAAATGGACTCTGTTTGATCCGGCTGGCGATTTTGCCCTCAAATTTTTGGTGGACCAAAATTACACAGGAGGTTTTATAATTGAGGTTCAGTTTTTAACATCTTTAACTGCATAAGGGGGGGGGGTTCCTAGGTACCCACTTTTAGTTTTTTTGTCAGCCGGCCATTTTTAACTCTGCAGACATTGGTTTATAGGTTTTGTTAATTTGTCTAACTTTTATTTGCGCTTGCAGTGGTGGCAAAAAATTCAAATCCATCGCGTCGTCGTTTTGCTTTAATTAGGTTGGGTACCTGGAGCCCCCCTCCCCCCTTATGCACTAACCGGAAGTGCCCATGACAAAATGAAAATCTTATTAGAGTTTTACTGTGATCTGAATTTCATAATGCTACACCTATGATTTAAACAAAGGGTAAATAATTTAATTAAACATCTTGCAATATAGTAGGAGGGTAGGATAGGTGCCCTTGGAGTCATCTATATTTTATATACGATCATGTACGATTTACGGTAGGAACCTATGGTAAATTATACAGAACCCGTAAAATAGTAACAATGGCATAAGTCATTTATGTTTGTGCTTATTTGGTAAAAAGTTCCATGCTTTCCCCATTAAAGCAATCAGGCACAAGTGCTAGGCAAGCAATGCCGTAGACAATGCAGAAACAAATAGTGTCTGTTCGCACAGGTTGACGCGAAATTAACCAATGTTTTGCCCCTATGTTTTTACTGAACAACTTTCTTGTTCTGAGTTTGTTTTTATTTCTTTAAATGCATTCTCTTTATCGTGTTGTTTTTAAGGTTAAAAAAAAAAAAACCTTTAGGAAAGTGGTTATATTAGGGGGGGGGGGGTTCCAAGGACCCCCCCCCGGCCCCCTTATCACACTAACGGAAGTGCAACCCCTTATGCAGTTAAGGTTTAAGTAATGTTTTGGCATTTGACCTTGCTTTGAAGTTGCACATGATGTTTTGCTACCATCCGATCGAATTTATTTTCAAATTCACCACGTCAATGGTATAATAATTAATGAATTTTAATTGAAGATCAGAATAGTTCATCCACTCAATTTTGGATTCAATAGTATTCGATTGTTAGTGGTTTCCGCTTCGTTTGCAGTACCCCCACTACCAGTTGTTTTAATCACTGTGTTTCCCAGCTATCAGCAACTCTTCGAAAACATTAAAAGTTGTTTAAGCCCTAACGTATCATGATGGATAGTTTTTATATCCCATGCCGCCTTATAGAGACACGGCACATTTGAAAATAGTACGGCCCCACGATTTTCAAAATTGATATTTTTTAAAAGCTTTATATAACGTTCGCCCTCACCTGGCATGTTTAAGACCAGATCAGCGCCCTTATGGGTAAGAGAGCGATATTTATTATTAATTTCAGCAGACGGACGGTAAGGAGTTTTAATCCCAATAAACAACGTCGGAGCCTGATTCCCATGTCATGAACCCTGTTTGACCGGGCTGGACCATTGGGTTTAATATTACGGTACGAGTCCCATGATTTCACGTAATAGACTAGTTGTTTTTGATTGAACATTTAGCGCAAACCTAAAGGTAGCCACAAATTATCATGGACGTCTTAGCCTCTTATCAATGTTCCTATATGTTTTGGGGTATGTTTACTGTATTTTTATTTGTTACATATATCTGTATTCTCCAATGCCCATACTATCATTTGCCATCCCATTGAAGAAAGTTCATATTTTGCAAATTTGCCAGTACTGCTTTAATTTTCTCCTATTGAGCTCATACGGCCTACAACCCTTGCCTCACCCATTCCATGGCAGGTTCTTCTCGATTAGTAAACCAGGGGCACCATCATACAGAAATGACGAAAAAATTCAGACAGGATTAAAAAATGTACATACATGCGACTGATCCCGCTTGAGATGTTCATTCAAACTTTCAGACATAAACCGAATCTCTGATCTTTAACTACATATTTTCAAAAGAAGAAAAATGCCTGAAAACTAAATCAATATGAACGTTTCATACACTCATTTTTTCCCATTCCAATGGAATTTACATAGATTTTGGTACCTGTGGTTAGTTATGGTGTAAGAAAAATCTCGCAGTTTACTTTTATTCGCCATAAAACTGCTGAAATCATCTTGGTTACAGTGACCCTAGGGTCACTAATGGACCAACCCTATTTATATTGGCTCATGTTCTTCGTGTGGGCACTTTAAATCATTCACGATTGAAAAGTAACATGCAAAATATACCAGTGACAAGAAATAAATGGTCGTGACATTTTTCCCATTTTTCCAAACTTTATATTGATGGAACTATTTACCATAATTAAATAGTGCAATTAAGGGATACTGTTGTTGGATAATACCATTTGACTATTTGTCCCTTCTAATGACTTATATTAACTATTTAAAAAACTAATTTCGACTATGAATATAATTCGTTGATTACCATTAAACTAGAATACATCACAACAACATCATAATGAAGATTCGGATATATATTTGAGACTAACTAATATAATAATAATAAATGCATTAGATTCGGCTCATACCGCGAACACAGCCTTACAACAAATACTTAAACTATGATTTAACAACATAGCATACCATCATAAGGAAACTAACAAATTCAAAGATACACAATTTTAAGCATCAAAAAATTGTATGTTTTCAGGTGTCGCTTAAAAGACCTGGTAACGTTGCCTCTCTCTAAGCTCTAACGGGAAGCTTGCCAGAGCCTAGACCAAGGATTTTGAGTGATCGTCCCCAAATCTAAGCTAGTACGTTGTAAACAAGCCACGTACCATCAGGAATATGGACCGAGTGCCTTCGTCGTACAATTAAAATTACCGTCCCCCACATTTACAAATTTAGCTCATCAGTAAGGTGTGATTAGCCTGTCCGTGAAGAGACAATACCCTAAATAAGGATTTTATATCTTTTGTTCCTTAACAGGCAGACAGTAGTGAAGAGTGATCAAAAACTGTGGCGAACTCTGGTCACCACCGCTGCAAAACACAAAAGACAGCTTTATTTTTCATGCTTCTGCCTTTGATGATCCAAATGCACTCATTGAAAATTTAGACCATCAGTAAGGTGTGATGGAGCCTGTCCGTGAAGAGACATATTACACATAAATAAGGATTTTATTATATTTAAAAAAAAAAAAAAAAAAAAAAGTGAAGAGTGATCAAAAACTGTGGCGAACTCTGGTCACGACCCATAGCAAACACAAACGGGACATCTTTTATTTTGCCAGTGCTTCTGCCCTTTGAGATCCATTTCATTGGCCCGTATAAGAATGTTTCGACGAGTCAATGCGGGACAGACCAAAGATCCTACAAGCGTGTTACAGCATAAAAAGGACAAACCTGAGAATACGTTTCAAGTGACTAATCTAGTAATTTACACTTTTACAGATAGCCCAATCTGATTGAGACAGACATAATGGAATCGTTACTTACTGAAATCGCTCCATACATTTAAAAACTTTAGACTTTTGATATTAAAATGTATACCGCACATTTTGAGTGGTTCTCAACCAATTTTGTAGCCTGGAACCGGCATGTAGTTGTAGTTAGGCATTTAGATTATTAAAGATCCTTCAGCAGCTCTTACCCTTGCTTAGGGCCCTACAACGGAAAAATACACGGGTTAAAAGGTCGCTATTCCACCAAGCGGCGTGCCGTCTAAGCTCAGGTTGTTTTAGTGACTTTGATGCATAACGGGGGGGGGGGGGTGTCTTCTTTGCCTGTTTCATGGTCACAAGCATTAACAGTTAGTGCTTTTAGATCATTTAAGACCGTTCGCAGCATTAACTTTGCTGCTGAAGGGAACTTAACTTAACACTAACTTAAGTCCCAAAAATTGGAAAACAATATTTCTCTAACGATGGAGCGCCCCCCCCCCGCACCCCCCCCCCCCCCCCCCATGAAAAACGAAAGGATGGAAGAAACATTAAAATGAGGATTATATCCCAGTTGAAATCAAAAGAGTCATATAGCGCTGTTGCATACAACGTCATAACTGATTGAGTGTGGAGCAAATCAACTGTTATAACAGCACTTACAAAATGCTCGGTTTTCACCTAATATTACCCAATTTTGCCCAGAGTCACAAATTGACGGGCTGCCATTTGGAGAACGGAAAGGAATAGAATTTTCTTTTTGTGACCTACCCCTAGTACCCCAACAATTATCCCTCAGGAGAGTCAGCACAAAATCCAAGCTGTATGGTGAACTCCCTTTCTGTTTGGCATTGAAAACCTTATGAATTCATCATAATTGTATAGTGCGCCGCAATATGGTTTGGTGAAATCAGTTTTGACAATTATCTTAAAAACCTTTGACTTTAGCGATATAAAAAATATATTGACGGACACCCCATAATGTGGCCATCCCGCACATTTTGAGTGGTTTCTCAACCTTTAGGTCCAACGGTTCTGTAGGATACAGTCAGTTAGTATTCCCTCAAAAGGGGCGTGACCCCCCCCCCAAAAAGGGGCGTGGCCATATCGCATTCGGCGTCAGTGGAAATTATGTTACAACCAAATATTGTTCCTGAACCTTCAATTAATGGATTCCTGAAGAGTTTAGATCTGACAATATGCATACAAAACCACCATGAGCTACTAGAATAAAGACGGCTTTTTAAACGGATCAATGCAATGTTGTAATGGTTGAGCTGCCTTGTGCAACTTATTACAAGTGCTGAGGAATGCAAAACTAACTAGCTCACACTCACTGCTCTTTCGTAGGTAAAAAAAACAAACCACTACGGTTTCATATGTTAGATGTTGTGGACACCCATTAGGTTTAATTTGGCATATGGGCCACAATATAATTATAATTTCTCAGGCTAAGTAGCATATTGATCCATTTTGGGCATGAGAAAGGCATTGTGTATACGAAAGTTCAATTAAACAAAGCAACAAAAAGTATGTATGGCACCTTTAAGTTAAATAACTTCACTTATGAATATTGTTCTGCAATTTGGCAGCCATTTTGCAATAGGCATCCATCTTGAATATTTTTTTTTACAATTTTATAACCTCTTATGGGATAATTAGGCTTATTATAAGATAGCAGGTGTGACATAAGCAAGAAATAAGAATCCATTGAAATAAACCTTTGTGCTAATTTCCATGCTTTTAACACAAAATGCACAATACTTCCAACATCCTTCAACATTCTGCAGCACTATAGGGTTGTGGGTTCGAGCCCCGCTGTCACCAATGTGTCACTTGGGCAAGGCACCCTACCTCGCTTGCCTCTTTCCACCCAAGAGTCCAAGTCCAAGTCCAGTGGGTAACGGTATATGCTGGAAATGCAGAGTAGACTCGCTGTGCGGGGGGAGTGGCGAACCCACCACAGTAACATTATATGATGGAGTCTGGCCTAAGACAGGGGGATGAGTACTCCGCCTGCGGGCGCACCATTTGCATTTTTTTCCGGATTTGTTTAAAACAAGCTCGATTTTCTTCATCGGCTGAGGTGATTAAACCACAGGTCAATATAAATATAGACGAGCCTATCTTTTGTATTTCTGTGTTCTTTCAGAATTCTTATCTTGTATAAGCAACCACCCGGTCCTTCAACTTGACTTTCAAGGATGAAGAGACGTGCTTTAAATCTTTCTATTTATGTTTTTTAAAAATATATTTCACCAATCAATATCCTTTTCTCAATTGTACCTGTAAAAAATTAACTTTAGGGTGTTATATTACTCATGAAAGTGGATGTTATGTAAGCGTTTTTTTTTTTCAAAACTAACCTTTGTGTTATATTTGAGCACAGGTCCACCAATAATGGATTATTTGGCGACTTTGGAATGACGTCGTTGAATGCTGGAACTACTAAGATGGCTATGGAACTTATTATTGACTATATATGAATTAGTGGTTGAAAAAGGTTCATTCTATTACGCACAGAGTAAAGTCATTTTTGTAGTTTTAATGATGCAGAGGCGAAATCTTTTTGAAATGGACTACTGTTTGATTCGCTGCGATTTATGCCTCAAATTTAGGTGACCAAAATTACACATGAGGTTTTATTAGTGAGGTTCAGTTTTTAACACTTAACTGCATAAGGGGGGGGGGTTCCTAGGTACCCAACTTTAGTTTTTCAGCCGGCGATTTTTAACGCTGCAACACATTTGGTTTATATTTTTTGTATTTGTCTAACTTTTAGTTGCGCTTGCATTGGTGCAAAAAAAAATTCAAATCCATCGCGTCGTTTTTGCGTTAATTAGGTTGGGTACCTAGGAGCCCCCCCCCCCCTTATGCACTAACGGAAGTGCCCATGACAAAAATGAAAAATCTTATTAGAGTTACTGTGATTCTGAATTTCATAATGCATACACCTAGTGATTTAAACAAAGTAAATAATTAAAAAAAAATTTGCAAAGTATAGTAGGCCATTGGAGTCATTATATTTTATATACATCATGTAGCGATTTACTGTAGGAACCTATGGTAAATTATACAAGTAACCCTTAAAAATATAAAATGGCATGAGACATTTATGTTTGTGCTTTATATGGTAAATATAGTTCATTCTTCACCAATTAAAGCAATCAGCACAAGTCTAGGCGAAGCAATGCCGTAGAAAATGCAGAAACAAATTAGTGTCTTTTTCGCACATTTTGACGCGAAATTAAATCAATGTTTTGCCCCTAATTTTTTTACTGAACAACTTTCTTGAGTTTTTATTCTTTATTGTTGATGTCTTTGAAGCCTTCTAACATGTGGTGGATTTCATCTAAACAATCCTTTAGGAAAGTGGTTATATTAGGGGGGGGGTCCATAGGAACCCCCCCGTTATGCACTAACGGAAGTGCAAACCCCTTATGCAGTTAAGTGTTAAGTATGAGGTTTTGCATTTGACCTTGACCTTTGAAGTTGCACATGATGTTTTGCTAGCCAGCGACGAATTATTTTCAAATTCACCAACTTCAATGTATAAATAATTAATTGAAGTTTAATTGAAGATCAGAATAGTTCATCACTCATTTTGGATTCCATAAAGTATGCGATTGTTTAGTGGTTCCGATTCGGTTTCAGTACCACTACCAGTTGTTTTAGACAGCCTAGTGTTTCCCAGCTATAGCAACTCGTCTGAAAACATGTAAAGTTGGTAATGCCCTACCAATGTTATTAATGATGGATAGTTTTATATACAATTGCCGCTCCTTATGAGACACTGGCACATTTGAAAATTAGTACGCCCTCACGATTTTTCAATATTGAGATTTTTCAAAGCTTTTCTATTACGTTAGCCCTCACATGGAATGTTTAGACCAAATCAGCGCCCTTATTGGGTAACGAGAGCGATATTTATGATATGTCAGCAGCCGATCGGTAATAGTTTAAAAAAAAAAACACAAGCTCGGAGCCTGATTCCCATGTACTGAACCCTGTTGACCGGTCTGTGACCTTGGGGGGGGTTTTTAAGGGTATAACGAGTTACGAGTCCAATGATATTCACGTACTAAAGAGTATTTGTTGATTTTAACTTTACGGCAAAAACCTAACGTTCTAGCCTACAAATACCTGGACGTCTTTAGCCTCTTATCATTGTCCCTATATGTTTGGGGGGTAGTTTAATTATTTTTATTTGTTAAAATATTCGTATTCTTCCAATGGCCCCAGACTATCATTTGCCATCAAATTAAAGAAGAAAGAAAGAAAGTTCATATTTGTGCAAATGTGCCAGTGTACTGCTTTAACTTTCTCCTATTGAGTTCATTTACAGAGCCTACAAACCCGTGCCTCACCATTCCCATGGCATGGTGATTCCGATTAGTAAACCAGGGGCAAAATCATGAACAGAAAATGACGAAAAAATCATACAGGGATGTAAGAAAATGTTACATAAAAAATGATTATGATCCCGATCCTTGATATGTTTTCATTTCAAACTTTCAGACATAAACCTAATACTCATTCTTTCAACAAATTTATTTGTCAAATAAGAAAAAAATGCCTGAAAAACTAAAATCAGATATGCAACGTTTCGTACCACCTTATTTTTCTCGCCCATTCCAATGGGAATTTACATAGATTTTGGTACCCTGTGGTTAGTTGATGGTGTAAAGAAAAATCTCCAAGTTGTTTTTTTACTGTATTGCCATAAAAACTGCTGAAATCATCTTGGTTACAGTGACCCTAGGGTCACTAAATGGACCAAACCTATTTTATTGGACTCATGTTCTTCATGTGCAACTTTCATCATTCACTGATTGAACATTGAAAAGTGAACATGCAGAAAAATATTACAAGTGGACATCAGAAATAAAATGTCGGTGACTTTTTCCCATTTTCCCAAACGTTCTATTGATGGAAAGATTGTACGAATTATATGAGTGCATTAAGATACGGGTGTTGGTAATTACCTTATGGACTAATTTGTACTACATTTCTAATTGACTTTAATAATATTTAAAAAACGTAATTTCGAATATGAATATAATGTCGTGATTACCATTTTATAAACATAGAATATCAAGCAACAACTGCATAATAAAGATTCGGATATATTAATTTGAGACTAATAATAATAAGAATAATAATTAAAATGCATTATGTGGGCTTAAAGAGAAAACAGCGCATTACATACAAATACTTAAATTGATTAACAAACATAGCATACAGCATCATAAGGAAAACGATCAAATTCAAGATAAACACAAGTTTTAAAGGCATCAGAAAATTGGTATGTTTTCAGGAGTCGCTTAAAGACACTGGTAAACGTTTGCCTCTCTCTAAGCTCTAACGGGAAAGGCGTGTCCAGAGCCTAGGACCAATGATTTTGAGTGATCGCCCCAAATCTAAGCTAAAGTACGATGTGTATAACAAGAAACCCCTCTATAGATTTCTCTCCCGTCGTAAAATCAGAAAATGGAACGCCGAGGCCTTAGTCTTGTACAATTTTAAAAATATACCGTCCCACACCAAAATTTTATTACAATTTAGACCATCAGTAAGGTGTGATGCGGGCCTGTCCGTGAAGAGAAAAGAATATACACATAAAGAAGATTTTTATATATTTTGTTCCTTAAAAGGCAGACAGTTAGTGAAGAGTGATCAAAAACTGTGGCGAACTCTGGTCACGCCGCATGCAAACACCAAAAACGGACAGCTTTATTTTGCAAGTGCTTCTGCCCTTGGAGACCATATGAACTCATTACAAAATTTAGACCATCGTAAGGTGTGATGGAGCCTGTCCGTGAAGAGACATTATACACATAAATAAGGATTTTATATGTTGTTCCTTACAGGCCAGGAAGAGTGAAGAGTGATCAAAAACTGTGGAGAACTCTGTCACGACCGCATGCAAACACAAAACGGACAGCTTTATTTTCTCAGTTTTCTGCCCTTGAGACCATTTCATTGGCCGTATAGTAATGGGGTCGGACAGAGTCAATGCGGGACAAGACCAAAGATCTACAGCATGGTTACAAGCAGAAAAAGGACAAACCTGGAATACGTTTAAGCTAAATAGTAATTTAACTTTACAGTAGCCCAATCTGATTGAGACAGACATAATGGAATAGTTACTTACTGAAATCGCTCCATAAAATTTAGAAACAGTATAAAGTTCATAAAATTAACTTCTACGCGATCCAAAATTTACTACCTGCAGGAAGTACTTAGGGTGATCCACACCCGTTCGTCAGCATGATGTTGTTATGCTTATAGAGTCGTGTCTTTGACGTCATAAGTTGTAAAAATGACGTAATAGAGTTATTGGCATTGTCTCTTGGGCCCCCGATTCTACTTGAAAAGGTTGTCATAATGGATTTAGTCCAGTCCTTTGTCCTATTCAGTTTGTTCTTTAGTTCTAATAGTAGGGCCTCAAGGATCCTACACTGTAAAAATTGTCCGTAAATTAAGAGAAAACAGATTTCCGTTAAATTACGAAAAAATCGTTTTAGAAAAACAATAAAAATAAAAACAAAAACATAAAAAAATAGCTAAAAATGTTAATTTACGGCATATTTCAAAAAATTTCTGGGCGGCAGCAATATGTCCGGACTTTTTTTTTTGGTTCCGTAATTTTAAATTACGGAAAAAATTCTGTGAAAATACATATTTTTTCCATTAATATGCGAACAAATTTCTGTAAAAAATTACTGGCAAAGTTCCGTTATACAGAAATTTCTGTAAATTTACCCTTAAAAATGACTGGAACTACTGCTGCCAGAATTTCCGTTAATTTACGGAATTTTTAACAATGTACGGGAGAATCCTGGATTCTATTCCCCAACACTTTACGTGGTCCAATCAAATAGGTGGCCTCCGCTTCTGATGGTGTGTTCTCTAATGCAGACTTGGAACTCAGAGCCGTAGATCTATGTTAAGTTCTTTTTCCCAACTTTCGGCCCGTTTCCCCCACATGTAGAAGGCATTGCAAAAACTTTTACAGTGGATTCAAACCACTCCTGATTGTTTCTCTTCTTGTACTTTTATCTTTGGGAGATTACGAGGGTTTGTCTGAGAGTACTGTAAGGTTTAAAAGCTGTGGAGCCCTGCGTATTAAAGGCTCGCCGTAATTTCTTGGCACCCCTTCTAGGTAGGCCAAGGTGACAAAGACACCCTTATTGGTTGTCCCTTTCAGGTTCAGCCAGAGGATCAGGTTTTTTTTTGCTGGGTTGGCTTATGGAAAGTCCACTCCTGATAGCCACAATTACCAAGTGTTGTGTTACATATGCAATTTTCCTCAGCTCTGTCCTAGTCATCAGTTACGACAGACTCTGCCCTTTGTGTTAAGGTTCTCACAACACTGAGTTATGTTCCAAAAAAAAGGGGGGCGTAAATTTGATATTACTCTCCAGACTTGTTGATATGATCGAATTCATATTACGTATGTACTTTTGATTACGTGGAAGTTATATTCCACGTACGGGTTTGTAGAAAGGTAACCATTGTCCGGAGTACTAATAGTCCGGAACAATGGTGAAAAAATAGGGCAATCGATTCAATTGACTATTTACGCAACAGTAGTTTCACGTTTATCCGTATCGTCTATGGAGACCCGGACTATGGCTTCCTACCGGACTATATCTGCTTTCACACCTGGTACCAAATACGAGGCGGATGTTTAGCTGTATTCAAGGCTATCTTCTCAAAATGTTCCACGATGCATTGGGACACCAAGGTGGCTACACGGTGCTGCCCATTGCGCAGCCATCTTTTGTTGATAATAACAGGTCTCCTCTGAAGACCAACATATGTTGTATTGGGGCAAACTTAGCAAGTCGATAACTGCTTCAATATCTAGATTCTCAGGCCATTTTGTTTCCAGGTGTTATCCTCAAGGGAGCTCCCTGACTGCATCAAAAGTCTTATTCCACTGGTATGATGTGAACAGGGTGATGACAAATGACACTAAAGGACTCATCAGGTTGCAGTTTAAATCCTTATCTTATTAACAAAAGACTGATATTAGTGATATGGTGTTGAGTTGTGTTGAGTTTTCCCCTATCAGCGGAGAGATCAATATCAGCAACAAAATCTTGCAATTCATATGAACTGACCCAATTCCTGATACTATAGGTCTCAGAGGAGCTCCAGCTTTTGTGAACTTTAATTAGTCCATAGAATTTTGGGACATCAGACCATGGGGTAAACCTACCAGTAAGTCTTAGCATCAATGGCACCCCTTTCCTTTAACTCCTTGAGTAATTTGATAAGGGCAGCCTGGGACTTCTTCTTTTGATAAAATGCTGGAAGTTAAAACTCTTGGGTCATTTTTACAACTTTGACGTCAAAGACAAGACTCTACAGCATAACAACATCAGCTGCCGACGGGTGTGGTTCACCCGAAAGTACTTCTGAGGTACGTAAATTTGAGTAGCCGTAGAAGTTTAATTTATACATAATCACCGCTACGTGCATGAAACATCCATTCTATTGGAGACAATTTGGATGTTTACATTATGTAAACAGTGTACAGTGTATCTAGCATGTTTTTGACACAATTAAGAAGCATTTAGGCAAACAAAGTGTATTTCAGGGCTTGGTAAGATATGTTCTGTGAAAGGTGGATTAGCCGTTACTAGCACATACACGATAGCAATGGTATGAGTGAATGACTATGCTTTTAAATTTTGATTTAAATGCTGGTAGTAATGTCAGCATCCTTGGCTGTCTGTAGCAGAGAAGGTGAAGCTACAAGGAAAATAAGATGTTACTCTTCCCCTTTTTACAAAATGATAAACAATCAAATTGTTTTCCAATTGTAAATGTGATGTCAGTAAGGGTCCATTTTAATTATGTCTGAATATTTTCTATGTCATTGTTTCCTTTAAGAAGCGGATATGCAAGTCGACTGGTACATGTATGCTTTTAAGAAAGCGGATATGCAAGTCGACTGGTACATGTCTGCCTTCTTTTCTTAAGGCAGCTGCAATGACCATTTGGATTCATTCATTTTTTGAGTTACTCTTAACGACAGCAAGTATAACAATGGGTAGCTCAGTGTCTAGGAATCTGAGTAAGACAGTATATTGGAATTTGGTTGGTAGGAGGGGTGATTATCACAGCATGAAGTGAGATAGACCGTATACTATAACAACTGGATAAGAACAAATTTCGTAATCCACATTAGGAGAGGAGCGCAAAACCAAGTGTGTGGGGGTCCATGTGGACCCACGATTTCGTTTCTCGCGCGCCATGTTTTAACGCTAAATCATATTTACCCAATATTTTATGTAATTGCCTAATATCAGTTGCGTATATTTTGGTGGGAAAAAAATCAAATCGGCCATATGGCGTTTCTATACCAATTAGCATTAATAAACATTTTGGTGGCGCTATTCACAATTTGTTTTGCCCTTAAATCGGAGTAACTTTTTATCTCAGCAATGTAATTGTATTTATGTCGTACTGTTATGAGCCAAATGCTATGGAAACAGTACTTCGTGAAAGTGATGTTTTCATTTTTCATTTTTATGCGGGAGAAAATCGTTTTTTGGACCGCCATTTTGATTCTGTGTAACCGATTTTCATTTTTATCCTGTTATGTCGTCATGTTCATGTGCCCTATCAATAACGAGAGTTTTGGTAAAAGAATTCCAACGACAAAGTGATTTTCGGGGGGGGGAATCCATATGGACACTGTTATGCACCAACGGGAGTGCAAAAGACCTTATGCTCTTAAGTGTTAAAATCAAATAACCGCTTGTTGCCTTAAAAAGAAATAAAACTTGTACATTTTCTTCAAACTATTTATTAAACCTGTTACTCAAATATTATAAGACATGTTCGACGAGCAAACAAAAGCTCTAAAGCTCGATATGTTTTCCGCTTATCTTGAAATTGGAATAAGGTGTATTATCTATTGGCCTACAAGGGGTATGTCACCGGCTACAACATAATTATTTAGTGTCCATTCTAATGAGATATTGGTCAATTCTGTAAAAACAAATGGCACACGGCCACGCCATTAGAATGATAAAAACGGATAATTTTACATTTTACAATGTTTTTCCTTATATTTGATATACAGAGTGTCCCAAAATAAATGCAATCCTCGCAGTTGGTGCTATAATTTCAAAATTACTGAGAATTATTCAAATTTCATAACAGATTCTGAATGATGTGAATTTCGTACATTCTGTCCAATTTTTGTCTGATACGGTTCACTAGTTTTGAAAACAAAGGCTATTATGTAACCCGCTGTCAAATTACCCAATTCCAAGTTTGCCTTAGATCGTTAAATCAGGCTCACCTTGAAATGTTTAATAAAATGTCTTTTAACTGCAAAAAAAATCTCTTGGTACTAATCCTCTCTGTTGGTTTTAAAAATAAATTACTAAATTATTTGTCGTTATTGTTTTATCCACGGTCTTTTATAGTCTGTACAGTATTTTCCTCTACTCAAATTTAGAATAGCGACTTGGCCAACTTAAATGTTTTATCTTCAGTGTCCGACAAATTCGCGTGAATATTGCAAATGGTAGCGGAGGGATTAAATACCAAATGAATGAAAAAGATATGAGTGGATTTTTAAGACTTCCTAGTTATAATAGTTTTGATAGAAATAACAAACAAACACAAATAATTCACTGAAAATCAAACTTGAGTTACATCAATGTCAGATGTCATTGTAAACAGAGAACATTTCTCTTATTTGTCAAACACATGTTTTTAAATATTTAGCTTACAAGACTATACTGGGTTAATTGCACCAAACATAAGTGGTAAGGATAAAGAAAGAGACAGGAGAAGAGAAATAAAAACCAGCACATGCGTACTTAAGCATGTCTTGATTGTGTATTCATCAGTCAAACTTGCAACGGCTGAAAATGTGGCTTACTTACATATCGCCTTTGTTCTAAAAATCAGTGATGCAAATCAGATGAAATTTGAACAGTATGTGGAGAAAAAATAGGCCTTACAAACATCTCGCAACATTTTCTTAAATAATTTTGAAATTATAACCCCCAACCATTTCCATTTATTTGGTATTTAACCCCTCCGCTGCATGCTGCAATTTGCAATATTCAAACGGATTTAGTAAGTTACTATTTTAAATATGAGTAGAGGAAAATACTGTACAGACGATAAAAGACCGTGGATAAAACAAAAACGACAAATATTTTAGTAATTTATTTTTAAAAACAACAGGCAGGATTAGTACCAGGAGATTTTTGTTGTTGAAAGACATTTTATTTAACTTTTCAAGGTGAACCTGCTTTAACGATCTAAGGCCATCTTGGAATGGGGTAATTTAATGAGAGCGGGTAACATAATAGCCTCTAGTGAACCGTATCACACGAAAAATTGGACAGAATATACGAAATTCGGTTGTCATTCAGAATCTGTTATAAAATTTGAATAATTCTCATTAATTTTGAAATTATAGCACCAAATACGAGGATTGCATTTATTTTGGAACACTCTGTATTATAAGAAAATATTACCCGGTTTCTTCTTGATTTAATACGTATAATGACATGGATACAATTACATTCTTCCAATTATAAACATGTCAAGATTAGCCCCTCTGGACAATTCCCATCATATCCATATCTAATATGAGCGGTACAATCCTCAATGGTTTCCGAATGAGGTTGGCAGTTGATGGCATTCCACCACACCTTGGTTTTTGTATCTTCACCCCATCCGACCTCATATCGTAACATATTTTCTTCTCCAGCTTTGGAAAATCCCAATCGCGTACAAACCAATGTTTTGAAGTTTTGAACCGGATTACAAATATATCCCCATTGGCCCGCGTGATAAACCTGTACCATTCCTTGGTTGTCATTTGGCATCCCAACCAGTCGATAATTTCCTGGAAGTTAGAATCGATATTTATTATTGAAATAGAAAGTCATTAGCCGCGGCTATTCTTCGTTCAGTCCGCAAGTACTAAAACGATTTCAAGATGTTCCCTTTCGATGTTTAATAGTCTCCGAGTGTTGAAAGGTTTAGACCTGGTGAATAGTTTATTGTGGTGGGAGACTTGGGTAAATGGCCGATGAAAATATCCCGTGCATGGGAGGTTTGTTAAGCTTCCCATTAACAGATAAGTATGGGTCATTTCTCCGTGTTATATTGCATTGACCTAGTCTAGTGTCAAGACTTCAATAATAGATTATGCCTGACTGAATTATATGTAACTGAATTATAACTGAAGTGTGAGTATTCATATGACTAAAAAGTCATATTTTGGTACGGAAAAATCGATGACATACTGAACAGATAACACTGGATGAGGAGTTGGCTACTGACTTTTCTAGCTAGACTTTCTTTGCTGTCGTTTCAACTCTGCTTGTTGGGTGAGTTTAGCCTCAGAGATAACAGCACCATTGGTAATGGTTGCACGCCATGAGTCACTTTGCTGAGCTTGCATTACCCAGTTCTCTGGATCAACATCAAAGAACTTGAGAAAAGCTTTCAAAGTGTCTTTATAGCGTTTCCTAGGAGCACCACGTGGCCGCTTTCCAGACTGTAGTTCGCTAAAGAAGATATGTTTTGGAATTTCATCAGCATGGTATAAAAAAAAAAAAAAAAAAAAGCCCGCGTGATAAACCTGTACCATTCCTTGGTTGTCATTTGGCATCCCAACCAGTCGATAATTTCCTGGAAGTTAGAATCGATATTTATTATTGAAATAGAAAGTCATTAGCCGCGGCTATTCTTCTTTCTTTCCGCAAGTACTAAAACGATTTCAAGATGTTCCCTTTCGATGTTTAATAGTCTCCGAGTGTTGAACGGTTTAGACCTGGTGAATAGTTTATTGTGGTGGGAGACTTGGGTAAATGGCCGATGAAAATATCCCGTGCATGGGAGGTTTGTTAAGCTTCCCATTAACAGATAAGTATGGGTCATTTCTCCGTGTTATATTGCATTGACCTAGTCTAGTGTCAAGACTTCAATAATAGATTATGCCTGACTGAATTATATGTAACTGAATTATAACTGAAGTGTGAGTATTCATATGACTAAAAAGTCATATTTTGGTACGGAAAAATCGATGACATACTGAACAGATAACACTGGATGAGGAGTTGGCTACTGACTTTTCTAGCTAGACTTTCTTTGCTGTCGTTTCAACTCTGCTTGTTGGGTGAGTTTAGCCTCAGAGATAACAGCACCATTGGTAATGGTTGCACGCCATGAGTCACTTTGCTGAGCTTGCATTACCCAGTTCTCTGGATCAACATCAAAGAACTTGAGAAAAGCTTTCAAAGTGTCTTTATAGCGTTTCCTAGGAGCACCACGTGGCCGCTTTCCAGACTGTAGTTCGCTAAAGAAGATATGTTTTGGAATTTCATCAGCATGGTATTGGAGCGAGTGAGAACTTCTGTGTCTGGGATCCTGTCTTGCCACTTAATCCTGAGAATCTTCCTCAATCAGTTTAGATGGAAGCTGTTCAGAGATCTGGCATGTCGCTGGTATACGGACCAAGTTTCGCAGCCATAAAGTAAAGTTGGCATAACAATGGCTTGGTACACTTTGAGCTTGGTGTCAAGTGTGATGCCGTCTCTCTCCCATACCTTTAGCTTTAGCGATCCTGTTGTTAACTTCTGAATTGAATCGATAATGACGGAACGGGATAGGGTACTCCCCAAGTAGGTGAAGTTGTCTGCAGCAGGAAGCTTTTCATTATTGACAGTGATGGTCAGTTCAACACAAAGGAATAACGCTCTATTTAATCCCTCAATGAAGTCTTTACACTACACTATTTCTGTGCAATATTACACGGAGGAATAGCCGAACTATGCACGCACCATCACCGTCAGATTCGGGTTGTGACAATTAGCGACCCTGGGTCACCAGTGATCCTGATGAATTCATCAGACTTGTACGGAATAAACTGCATAATTCTGCAGTTTATTCCGTACAAGTCCTGATGAATTCATCATGGTCACTGGTGACCAGGGTCGCTAATTGTCACAACCCGTCAGATTCGATAAGAGTATGGTGGAAACCACTGGTTTGCCTAGCAAAGCTTGGTCGGTTTTGAGGGATAACCCTTTTATAGATGTTAATCTCTGCTGCGCATAAATCTGACCCATCGTCTTCTAAATTATGATAAATAATACACAGCATCTATGTATCATCAAAGACACTGTGTGGTATTTGCTTGCATTTAAATCTCACAAAACTTAGTGGAACGGCTAAGTAGAACTAGACCACCACAAAAGAAGTAGCTCATTAGCCCTATTAACTTTTTCAGTCTACAATGTATAACGTGGAAACTTGTATTTATTTATTTATAATTTTCTTGAGTGTGCCAGGCAGAACCTAATATCGCAAATGCATTAAATTTTAGGAGGCCTCCGGAACAGCAGGGAAAGATTTTGGGAAAAGTAGAAGGAACCGAGTTCTCGAGAAAACCTGCGAGGACTTGTATGGATCAGTCGCAACACCAACCCGTCCTTCTTTCCCAACTTCAATATAACCTCTGAGAACCGACCTTTACTTTGAAAAAATTGAAACCCTCACACGCTCAGAAGGTGGGCTCGGATGTTTGGTTATAAGCAGCTGAATAATCAGAAATATATGAAACCAAAACCCTCACTTGGTAGATATTTTAGTACTTTCTTCTTTTCTTTGTTTTTATGTGTTATAATGTACGTGTTCGTCCTAAAAGAAGAAAACGTACGAAGTGAACCCAGGAGCAACGTAAACATACAATGTTTCTAATGATTACCGAGTTGCCAATACAAGCTTACGCATCATGCGCCATAGCCAAACAGTGCTAAATAAACATTATTTGTCTTTTTCAACCCATTAGCAATATTTAGGAAAAAAACAAAGAATCTTGGAATATTAAAAAGTCATAGCTCAGCAACAAGAGTTCTAGAATTCCTTTCTGCAAACTGGAGGTTGAAGCTCGTGATCTGATGTTTCTGGAAAAAGTCACTTCGGAAAATTTTGACAAACAACAGCACCCGCGGATGCTATAGTTTCGGCAGTTGCCGTAAAAACGATGAGCTACAAAGGGCAAACAATTTGTGTCATTCCCCAAGGACGAACTTTTCTGTGTGAATGAAAAGGGACATATGTGATTCTGATTTGACCTACTGGTTCATCTTACTCCATTTCGCCAAACAAATATATAAATATTTTTGCAAATATTGGTTTAGGATATGATGTTTTGCAAATAAATACCTTCAAAACATTCTACGCGTGCATCATCCTCATGAGAGCAGGTATTGGTACCCCATTCAGCTTGCGTACACTCTGTCAAAGCTGATTCCTTTCCTGTGCAAGCCAACCCACTCAATCCAATCTTGCCGCTCCCCACAGCAGAAGTTTCCTCACGGACCTGGAAATAAATAACATCGGATTATTGGTTAATAATGATGTGCGCCTTGATTTTTGCATATATGTTACAATTGCAGGTATCCTAACATACGCTGGAAATGATCGGACCAGAAGCAACCTAATATGGACAAAATCGGAAATGTTAGTCATTGCTGTCCGTACGGACACTTACGACAACACGTAATGAAATGAATAACCGTATCTTGGAACACTGCCGTTTTCTTCCAATTCTGTCAATTCGTCATTGGAAAAAGGTAACTTATGAGAATTCTACAGACTTATCCTTCAATTGTAAGCTATTCCTGCAAATGTCAAATATTTTGACTCTTTCTGATAAATCACTGATAGTGTCTTTAACTCAAATTAAAACATTAATGCCGCATTAAAAAAAAAAAAAAAATACCGTGCTTTTACAGTATTTCAAAATTTACCCCCATCTACCTTACTATTACGTTCGTTTAACTAAACATTTGTTAAATAACTTTTTGGAATACGGGCCTATAATAAGAGGTTACTCGATTGCAAATTTTGTATCATTAGAAACCTTGGATTTTTCTCTTCTAATGAACATTGTGTTTTGCCCGTCTTCTTTCCTATTATGATGCTATAAGCTACGATATTTGTTATGGTTACCGAAAAATATTCCTAAAGGTGAATGGCCCCGATTTAAGAATATATAGTTTTCACCTTGATAGACTGCCCTTAACTCCAAAACCCTATCTGTAAAGTTTCGCGCCAATATTTCAAACCGTTTTGATGCGAGAGCTAAAAACTTGATTTTGTAAGCCCCATAGAGTACTTTGTAAAATTAATATTGGTCGACCAAAATGGGGCACATTTTTACTCATAACTTCCAAACCAAACATCCTTTGGCTCTAAGATTTCACAGGATAAATGAGAAAAGTAGTAGCTTTCTTCTGATACCAAAATATTCACCACTTCCGGTAAAATTTGGGGCTTCTGGAGACGAGGCTATTACCGATCGGGCCATGAGCCTTTAAAGTAATCAATGGGCTGTTGTAAAACAAGCAGTTACAGCTCAGATTAAACTGGAATGTCAGACTCAAATGGAACTTTGAAAAAAAATTGTCGCTGACATTCCTATGAAACACAGAAGCTTTATGTTGTAATCAGATCGGTTTATTATTTTAGACAATTTATGTATAAACATGTCAACTGACCTTAGCGCAAACTACTATTTCACAATTACGCCCATAAGCATGTAAATGCAAATGTTTAAAGGTGCATGTTCCGATCGTCTTTGGGACCCCCCGGATTTACCCAGAAGTAGTAGCGATTTTGATATCAGATGAAAGTCCGTATTTTTCTCATTGTCGTCCTGAAATTTGAGCCCTCAAAAAAAAAAAAAAAAAAAAAATAGTAGTTTGAATGATCACCAGATACCATGATTTGTTTACATGCCTCAATCTTCTAAAATATTATAAATATGCTGACAAACTTATCTAAATCAGATGAACATTATATTAAATAGTCCAAATGCACCATTCTCCACTAATTTTGTGAATGCTCAAAATCAGAAAAGTCAAAGATAAATTGGAACTTGAATAGATGCTGTATGTTATATTGTTGACATACAATCAATGCACGAGCAAGCATGAAGTAGGGCGGTTACAACGCCAGAGACTTTGCGGAAAAGCGTGTGAAGATCGTACTCGCGTTGAGTTTTAATAGCTGATTGAAGAGCCACGCGCTCTCTTTAGCAGCTTAATTGATAATGCGCATGCGCATAAACAAAATTGTGTTGCCTGTCAAGAAGTGGTCGCTGTTGACCGAATTGCTGAGATTAATGACCTTCACCGCCTGGGACCCCCCGGATTTACCCAGAAGTAGTAGCGATTTTGATATCAGATGAAAGTCCGTATTTTTCTCATTGTCGTCCTGAAATTTGAGCCCTCAAATCCATTTCATTCCCAAGATATAAACAAAAAACCGCCGTAGTGGTTAACCATCAATATTAGCACTGTATTGAATAGGGCTTTGCAACATGCATTATTGCGCCTACCATCAAAACCGCCAGATTGTTTCCAACGGTACTTGATGGGGTGCATGTGCAAGTGCCAGGCTCTCATATCAAGTAGAGAACACAATACACATAAATCGGAACAAGCACCTTTAATATTGTTTTTTCTGTCTTGCCGACAGTACTGGATTATCATGCTACGCCTGGCACAAAAAAGTATCTCGGCATGTTTTTCGATCAGTATTGTGCCAAAGTCAGACCATTTTGAAAGTTTTTTGAAATATACATTTTGTTCCCTAGGTCTTACTATTTCATTTAACACCTCGCTTGTAAAAAGCGTGCAAAAATGGCTCAGATAGAGCGCCCGAACGACGCAAACCCCAAAACCAAAAGTTGCAGTTTTTTTTTATTTTTCAATGGTCACTGTGTGTGCAACGCAATAATACGTGTGTATTGATTTTGCACAAAGAGGTTTTCCGACTGAATGAGCGAGAAAGCCTACTGCCAATATTAATTGTGGTACACGTGTTCGTGTCTCAGTACACTGCAATGCCCATTGAAATATCCAAAACAGCAACTTTGGGTTTTGGGGTTTGCGTCTTTCGGGCGTTCTATCTCAGCCATTTCTGCACGCTTTTTTTACAAGCCAGGTATTAAATGAAAAGAGCAAGACCTTGGCAACAAAATGTATATTTCGGAAACACAGTCTGCATAGTGGCCACGTCCCATTGGTTTGGCCATTCGCTGGAAGTGTTCACGCTATGGGCTCATGAGATGAAAAACATTGATATAAAATATTTAGTTATATACTTTTAAATGCCATGACAATCTTTGACGTTTCCTGACATTTTAAGCCACTAAATATCGTGGCAGAAAAAACAGCAACTTTCGATACAATTAGTAATTTTCAATTACCATTTGGCTCCAGCACGCACTCACAACTTTCAAATATAATTAAAAACGCAAAGTTGTGAAGCTGTAAAAATAGCAACATTTACATGAAAATGACAACATTATATCACTAAGTATTACTTCAAATATAATCGAATGTCTGGAAGTGGTCAAACTTGATTTATACAAATCAATATCACTGCGTCAGGGGCTCCGTACGGTGCTTTTTGTACCCAGTGTATAGACGTGTTATAAGCAGCTCAGACAGCTGTCCTTTTTAAAGGGCTAAGAACTCTCGCGTTCTTCCACATCAAAAGAGGAGTGAAATATGTATTAGATAAAGGTCTCCAAACAGACCATTTGCGAATATAATGGTCGTCTGGAGATGTGTTGAGCTTGCTATTTTTTACCATGTCGAGCCGCAGACGAGACATGTCAGAAACTAGTAAGCGAAACATATCTCCAGACGATCATTATATTCGTGAATGGTCTGTATGAAGCTCTTTATCTTACATAAACGTCGAGCAAAGGATTAAATGGAATTTTATCCAATTATTCGGCAAAATTTTGGATACATATCGTTTCTAATTTTAACGTTAAAAGGAGCATAGGCCTAACTTTTTTAAATAAATAAAACCACCAGATGCCCTATATTCGCATGTGCACGAATCTATCACCAAAGCATTCACCTGGATGTATTGTATACTCACCTATTGAACACTAAAACACATAGAGCCCCCCGGGGCGACTCTTGTGTTCAAAGGTGGATATCATGCTCGTGTACAAAAACGCGTAATTAGGGTCATTTTTTGAGATCGGGCGATGTACGCGCGTACATTGTTTAGGGTATCAAAATCGTCAAACAATTCAAAAATGATTTTCACGTCGAATATTACGTGTTTAGGGTGGGACATTTTGAATACTTTTTTGAATATGGAATGACTGCTTATTTGTGTGCAGAGACTGAATGCGAGTCTCTGTCAATCAAAATAATGTCATTAATATTTTACAAGTTCTAGGTCAATGGATGAACTTGCAGAACAAATTGTCCCCAATTACGAAATGAACCATTTTAATCAAAGACTTATACAATAGGAACAAAATCTTAAAGACTTTATAAATTTTGAACTATTATTCAAGATGAATTTGAAATTTGTTCAAGATTGGTACCAAATAAGTTCTTTGAAAGTTATAGAGCATGAAATTACAGCTCAGTGACGTACGCGATATACTTTACACATTGTTTATTGGAAAACATGCATTAAGCATCAGATCCTGGTGTTAATCCAACAAGCTGATATTACATGACAAGCAGACGGAGATGGCTTATTTCGCTTCATTTTAAGAGATCGGCTAGCAACTCTCAGTTCATCTATGATCATGGCAATCTGTTATCATCCGTCAAGCTGAAGCCACCGGACCTTGGTGTTAACTAGATATCACTAAGAATGATCAATCAGGTTAACAGCTTATGCAAAGTGTGATTCAATAAGGCAAAATTTGGGAGTTTCGCAGACCTTGAGAAAAAATATACCATCAGATTGGTCCAACGGCCGCTTGTTACATATACCGGCGCTTGCCTGCCGCTGTTTCCTTTTTTTATGCAATTCTTGCTTTTATTGCCTTCCAGAAAGAGAATTGACCAAGTTTCAACGAGTTCAAAATGCAACTGCTCGTGTTGTCCTTAAAATCCATTATCAAGAACATTAACATATCTACCAACTACATTGGCTCCCAATTAAACAGAGGGAGTTTTTTAAGATTCTAACTCTCACCTAAAGGCATCCACAGCGATTTCACCTGCCTATATCTCTGAGCTAATCCAGCTGTATTCACCGCCGAGAACCTTTAGATCATCTTCTTGCTGCTCCCAGCTGAGTAAATCTGCCACTATCACCAAAGTTCTATGGTGATAGATCTTTTGCTTACGCAGCAAGACATTCGTGGAATAAATCCCCTAACAGGATCCGGCTTAGCTAAGTCAGCACTTAATTTTGCAAGTCAGTATGAAGACTTCCATTTCACAACATTTTGGCTCTGATACGTATCGTGTTTCTGATGCAGTCCAATCCAACTATTATTAATTCTGTATTTTTTCCTTTCCTTTTTTATTCTCTAACTTCATCCAATCTGGTGTTGCCTAGGATAGTTGTTTAATCAGTTTAGGGTAGGGTAGGAGGATTGAATTCCAGGAAAAGATCAAGACTTACCCGATGTAGTGTGGGGTTACAACCACACAGATATCCACAGTGACGATTCAGGTGTAATCCATTTGTATTCGTCTGGGAGGCAACTGGGTTGTCTTTCTCTTTGATTGTTGGTCACAAGATATAATGTTGAATCTTTCCAATTTAACTTTAAAGTTTTTTGAAATGTGTATAATTGATGTAATCAATTGGTGTTTTACATTAGAATTTTATTATTTGTATTTGTCGAGTTGATATTTTGTATATTGCTCCTTTCTATGTGAAGCGCCTAGAGGCCTCTGCATTAGGCGCTATATCAAGATTGTTATTATTTATTATTATTAAGAGTGAGATGAAATACATGAAAACTTTAATTAAATCATGTGTAAATATTCCTTTATCAGGGCAGGGTACAATAAGAGACGTATAGCCTGTTCAGTGTATGGTTACAAGCACTTTTTATAAACATACTCATTAAGGGTAGCAAAATGTATTAACTACTTGTTTAGGATGCATTTTGAAACAGTCACGGTAATAATTTGGTTAGGTAGTAAAATTATAAACCAAAATACTTGTTTAGGGTAGCAAAATCAACCACGATACTTGTTTAGGGTAGAAAATTCAAGCAAAATACTTGCTTATGGTGTTTTTCTTGCCAAGTGAAAATACGCGTTTAGGGTACGTTTTGGGAGGCCATACACGAGCATGATATCCACCTTGTAATACAAGTGGCCCAAGGGCCATAGAGTGAATCTGTGTTTCAGCTTAACTGCTGCTTTTGGGGCCAACACTACACTCACCCAGTCAAACGGAATGTGGTACAGGTGACACAGCAGAATTTATATCATTAAATGAGTGGACTTATGAGAACGAAGACTGAACGTTGATGCAGATCGCTTCTTGGTCTTTAAGCTGAGATTATGTGCATGCTTTTGTAGACTGCACGCTACCCACTGCACGTCCGTCTGGTAAGGTCCGAACGTGCCGGTGTTGTTCCAGCACGGTTTAATGATTTGAATTATTGCTTATCCCTATTGAGCAGTTCCTAGCGACTCGAGCTTTGTATATGGCCGGAGATAGCCTGCGTGAACTAACGGGGAAAGATGGGTAACAGGCTTGGATACGGTTTTGGTCAGCATAGTATTGGGTCATTTGGAGCAATTCCGTGACCGTGGAGAGCAGAGCATCATTTCTCAGTAGATTTGTCTTCTATGAAGGTAAATGAACAAATTTAGCGGGGTTCCCCTCGTGAAAGTGTGGGCGGAATCCAGGAGGGGGGAAAATTCATAATACAGGGGTCAAAAATTGAAAATGCTTGGATTGCTGTAAGGTAACCAAAGCATATTTCATTTTTGACCCCTGTATTATGAATTCCCCCCCCCCCCCCCTTGATTCCCCCCCCCCTTTCCAAAAAAAAAAAAAAAAAAAAAAGGTAACCACAGCATATTTCATTTTTGCCCCCTGTATTATGAATTCCCCCCCCCCCTCCTTGATTCCGCCCACACTTGCACGAGGGGCACCCGCGCTAAATTTGATACTGTGCTCTCCACGAACACGGAATTGCTCCAAATGACCCAACTATAGACGTAGTACCGGTGTAGAAGTAATTATCGTCCGGCGTACTCATAGTCCGGGAACAATGGTGAACAATAGGGCAATCAACTCAACATTACTTTCACGCTTTATTCCGTTATCGTCTATGGAGCCCCTGACTGTGGCTCCCGCCGGACTATAATTACTTTCACATCGGTTTAGTTGTGGTGCGCGGCCTATCTACCTTAACCGGTTGACTCAGCCTGGTGGGGCTCCGAAACGATACCGTTTTTGTGTTTGAGATGCAAGGTACAACGTAACACCCTGTCTAACCATTGCTACTGATGTGGAATGGAAAAATTAAACTCACTGATAATTGTAGTCTTCTAGCCCCGTTGCTAAAAGCGCCCATTCAATCTTACTACAACACAACTACAACATTGCACGTCCCGGCGTGGAAATTTGCTGAAGCTCCCGGTGTGAAAAGGACGAATATGGTCCGGCAGGATTCATAGTCCGGGCTCCATATACGACAACTGAAATAAAGCGTGAACTAATGTTAAGTGAAGAGTCAACTGGATCGATTACCCTATTGTTCGATCACCATTGTTCCCGGAACTGTGAGCCCGGAGGACAATATATCCCTGCCACACCGGCCCGTCGCTGATAGCAAACACTAGCTCCTGGTTGAATTGCATCACATCACTTCCAGTTTCTCTGCATCCGTATGATGCCGTAAGACCTTCTTGTCTTATAATTCCTTTTCTTAGCTAACCGATCACAAGCCCTTTACCTCCTTTATAGAGGCGCCCCAACTCTTTGAGGTGGTAATTGTGTATTTTGCACAGCTCATAGAATAGTATTCGTTTCTGGTTAGGGTAAACAAACTCTTTTAGACTTAGCCCGTGGGAGGGCAACTTGTATTAAATGTGGATATGATGCGTGACAAGAAAACCTCATAAAAGGGTTTTGTTTTTTTTTCAACAGCGATTACGGCGCGTACATTGATTAGGATTTCAAAACAAACAGCAAAATTGGAAAAGGGTATGTTTACCCCCTGAAATTGTGATACGTGTTAGGGTAATGTACTATTCACATAAAAACAGCTAGACAAAGTCATCACATATATTGTAAATCGGAAGTAAAGCAAAGTCAGATAATAGGGGTATATTAAAACGACACACTGCTTACGTTGTTAGGGTGGCAACAACTGAACAAAAATGCTTTGGTTTTAGGTAGTCCGTCCCTAGTCATACGTGGATTCCCAAAAAAATGAGAGTTTGTACCACTTACGAACTATTGGTTTTGAAGTTAAAGGGTTTGCTTTTGTACCGATTTATGTGTATTGTGTTCTCTACTCGATAAAAGAGCCTGGCACTTTTTTGATGGTAGACGTACTAATGCGGTTGCTAGGCCTATATTCAATACTGGGTGCTAATGAATAGTTAACCACCAAAACGGCGTTTTTCGTTTAATAATCTTGGGAATGAAATATGGATTTGAGGGCTCAAATGGCAGACGACAATGAGAAAAATAGGCTTTCATCTGAATATCAAAATCTATACTACTTCCGGGTAAATCAGGGGGGTCCCAAAGACGATCGGAACACGCACCTTTATAGAGTAAAAAGTGAACTAAAACTGTACAAAAGGTCAATCTTAATTAGTACAGAGGTCAACATTGAATGCTGCATAGCCCTTTATTTCTTAAATCGAGATCATTTATGGGCAAATATGTGTCCCGAAGGTCAGAAAAACTAAATAATGGTGGGCGCAGCCGAGCCCATTATTTTGAAAGTGTTTTTTCTGGCCGATGAATATTATAGCCCATAAATGATACGTGCAAACCCTGTATGTTCTATTCTTATTACCTAAACAGCAATTGATTTTAATAAGGAAAGGCATTGGCGACCCCTTATTGCAGAATACTGGCAGTAAACTGACCAATCAGAAATGGCTGCATTTTCAATAATGGGCAGCAAGGTAATAGAAATATATTTTTTAATACTTGCATAATAGTGCCTGATGACTGAGGACTTGCCAAAAGTATAGTTTGGTTATGTTTTAATTAATGTGGTTTCTTATTACCGAGATAAAGGCTGAATGAAGGTCAATGCCATTTGGATTAGTTTGCCACCATTCCTAATTTTTTTTACAGATTCAATGTTAACTAATGCATTGCAGATGCACAACTATTTCTTTATTTTGACACTTACAGCATATTGCACATTTTTTTGCAGAGCGCCCCCAATTTATGTTCAAAAAATTGTTGGAGATTTTACACGTTGCATTGGTAACTGGCTAGTAAAACTATACCTGTGAATGGTTTTAAAAGCTCGAAAATCTATGTGTCACAAAACGAAGGAATTTTCTATAGAATAATTTATTATCGGGGATTCCCGAATAATAATTCAAACGGCCGCTGGAAACGGTCTTCCAATGTGAAATAGCCCGGAATTAGCGCCATGTAACGTGGTCCTACGCTACATCCATTCAGTTGGTTTTAATAGGTTCAAGCAATCACGTTTGAGTTTTTTCCTCGAGGTGGCACTATTTCATCATGGACGGACATAAACGAGCAAAATTTCCAGCTCTGCCGTTAAGTCCAATCTGGGATCCCAATTACTTACAAAATCGCTTGTTTTTTTGTGGATAAATACGCATTTTTTTATCATTCGTCGTTTGCATGTATAGTTTCCTATACAATTACCAACGTGAAACTGTGCAAAATAACAATTTGTGAAAATTAGGGGCGCTTCTTCAAAAAATGTGCTAATATTTCTTTAAGCCAGATGAACCAGTTTTGTTTAGAATTTTTTTACAAAATTGGAGCAACTCTGATTTGGGGACCACGTACAAATGGAAATTGACCTTTTACTAAAACTTTAGAGCCTATTTGTTATACAAACCAATTACCTAAACAAAGGTCATAGATAGTTACAAACTAATACATTTTTGGAATCCTTATAAGATGGACAATATGGCATTCAATTCAACACGATTGGAGTATTTTTAAAAGTTTGACCCTGTATAACCTTAAATTAGGAAACCATTTAAAAACTGATACCACAATTTGATACACTAACTGCTTGCATTGATATAGAGGTCCCATACTAATTGGCCAAATGTGTCAAGGGGACATAAAACTATGGTGTTTGACCCAGGTATTTGCTCCCGCTCTGTTAGTAAAACCTAGAGAAACTTTTACAAATCAATTGCTGAGGAAATATTTTATAACCGGTTTTAGAGAGCCTACATTGTCATTCGCAAAGCTGAAATGGGTAAATTTTAGTGTTAGCCGCCAAGTGGGCATGGCGCTGCGTAAGTTGGAGTGGATACAGGAAGAGTTCTTCCCTCCCCGCAACTCGAATCCTTGTGCGATATTCGGTTTTCAGGACACATTTTCTTACGAAAAAGTTGATATTCCCATGTAAAAATGCCAAATTGGATAAAAATAAAAACATTGATACTTTGTTAAGTTAATTTTTTAACGAATAAAATTCCTTAATAATGTTTAATTCCCCATACCAGTCCGATTTTTTGATCCCTCATTTTGGGTACCTATTTTTTTCCTATATTCCACCCCCCCACCACTGGACACCCCTTATCTAATATAGTCCGATATTGCTGTGTATAATCTCAATGAATTCGTTGGAATAGCACGAGTAGATATGTTCTGTGGATCTAAGCATGTGTTTTTACATTTATTTTTGATGATTATACACTAGTACTGTCAGGGAGTCACCGTTATGATGCTATTTGTGAAAGTCCATTAGCTATATTAAGGTTAAAATTGAACCGGAAGTCGGACCAAAACTACCCTTCCAGCGAAAAAGGGACACCAGAGAATGGCACATTACATTTTTCTGATTACCCGGTACCATCCCACATAAATGTTCACGGTTGCGGCGAATCTACTATAATATCGAACAAGTTACACTGCACGTATGAAATAATATGACTTTGCTGGGTACGTTGAAGAAGCCCATTTCCTTACAAGCAACAGCGGCTTCTCTTGACCCCAATCGTCATCCCCACACCACTGTCCCCCATTCACCATTATGAAGATGCTTCATTCGACCTTGAAACGTGTCTCCTCCACTAATAACGAGGACCCATGTGATTGACAAAACATATATCGAATGAGAATACATCTTCATAATACAACATAAAAGCTACCGAGGTCCGATAGCGGAACGGCATGGTTCGAAGTTTAGAGGTAAAGAATTAAGGTCCCGAGTTTTGTGCTTAACTTATTTTAAGGTTTGGGCCTAAATTGGAATGGTTAGACTCAGGCGGGGGAAGTCATGGGCTTTGGTGTCATGGTAACGTGCATGTGACAGTCTGGAGTCTTAAAGGGTGTAGATTTATCGTCAAATTTAAGAGCAGTTGTTTGCAATGAGGACATTAATGCACGATAAAGGAGGACTTTTTTATGGATTTTGGTAAGATAATTTTAAATGTTTAAAAATAGAGAATATTCGAGTTAATAGGCGGGATATGGGTTCCATGAGCCCGCAAATTAAATCGTTCCAGTTTTACGACGACGACTTTTTTGACTCTTGCCCTTTTTGTACTTGTCTAACTATTGGATATGAATCTTTTCATGAGAAATATATAAAAACAAATCGAAACCCATCTCGCATTATTTTTCGGCGATTTTGTAACACTACATGCAGATCGCAAAAACATGTGGCTGCTCATTTAGAATAGCCTCACAACAGGATCAATCACCGCTGAAGTGACTACTCTCTGTCACCAGTGGCGGTACTGATTACAACCGTCCATTAGAGCAGGAGCAAGTAAAATCAAGGGTCCCCTTTTAGGGATTCCGGTCATGCCCACTACAGCTAAGGTTTGACACCTTTACTAGTACGTAATTGACCCCTTATATCAATGCAAGGTAGTTGTGATGTCAAATTGTGGTGTCACTTTTCAATAGGGGCCAATGTAATTTTACACATGGGTCAACTGTTAAATACTCCAATCAGGTTTGAATATATGCCATATTGTCCTCTAGTCACAAAGGATTCCCAAAAATGTATAGTTTGTACCATCTATGGCCAATGGTTGTAGAGTTATTGGGTTAAAATGGCTAAAAGTGTAAAACAAGGTCAAGACTCAATTTGTACAGGGTCAACATTGAAAGTTACTCGCTGATTATATTTTAAATGCTTGCAAATTATTGCCTAAGGAATGAGGACTCCCACAAAGTATAGTTTTGGATTAGTTAAATGTTTACTTACCGATATAGGGTCAAGAAGTTCAATGCCAATTGATCAAATGTTGTGCCCGATAAAAAAAAGAAAACATGACTGATTTGTCACGTAGCATGATCACTATGCATTGCAGATCTACAAACTATCCTTATTTTGACACGTAAGCTAGATAACAATTTGTTTCAATTTTTAAGCCACAAATTGGAGCAACTTCGATTTTGACCCCTGTACAACTGGAATTTTACCGTTTTTGCACTTTTAGCCATTTTAACCTAACGCTACAAACCAATCGTCCCATAATGGTACAAACTATACCTTTTTGAATCCTTAATACTGACGGACAACAGCACTTTCAAATTATTGGAGTAATTTAAAAAAGTTGACCCCTGTGTAAACTTGAAATTCACAAGTGACACCACAATTTTGACACCACGAACAACCTTGCATTGATGTTGAGGGTCCATACTAACTACCAACGGTGTAGTTTGAGATGTAGTGGGACATGACGATGATGT
>JAMKCH010084444.1:0-14453 GCA_023653785.1 Ophioderma brevispina | reverse complement strand
GCTTCATTTCCACTTCAGAGGTGTGCTCTAATACATTGGTAAGCATCATTCCAAATATGTAAAAAACCGGGGTTCGAGAAAATTGGGGGCCGCTTCTTTCTGGAAATCTTCCTCATGGTCTCTTCCAAACCCAGGTCTAAAATTAGTCTTCCTTTCAGAATACAGCCTTTGTATCTACAACTGTTTGAACTCATTCTGTTAAGCAAATAAAGCACACTGTCAGAGTAGTGCCAAGGGTATGCTGTTATTTGACCAGTTTTGTTTTGTGATGCATTTGATACGTATTATGAAGACTTAGAAGCTGGCACTCTCTTTAAAAAAAAACCAAGGATTCAAAATGCTTCACCATCTCATGTAAAGCACACTTCAAACATGTAACTGCAGAATCCAAACAGATAAAGGTCACCCCCCTGATACCATACTGTCGGTTTAATTAACACGCCTCTTTAAATGCCCGCCTTAAAGGCGTGGATTCCAGAGCTGTTTGAATAATACGCGTTTTTGTGTATTAAAGGAGGATGGCCCGATTTTAAGTTATATTATTTTTTCATCTATAGATTGGCCCCTCACCCCAAAACTCACATCAGCAAAGTTTCACGCCGATATTTCAAGAGAAGCCGGTTTGATGTTAAGAGCTAAATACGGTGATTTTTTGTAAGCCCCCATGAGTACGGGTGTACAAATTAATATTGGTTCCGCGCCCAAAAGGGTGCACATTTTCACTCATAACTCCAAACCAAACAGCCTTTATCCCTAAGATTTCACGGTTAATGAGAAAAATAGTAGCTTTCTTCTGATACCAAAATTTTTGACCCCCTTCCGGTACAATCTTGACTCTGGGACAGGCTTATTAGCAAATCGGGCCATGGACCCTTTAACATTAGAAATGCCAACTGGAACGAAAGAATATCCCTACAATGCTCAATTCCCAAATTTGAGATGACTATCGGATTTTTCGTTTTCATGCAGGAACATTTAGTATAGTATCACAGTACCAGCTAGGAATACTGTATAATAAAAATTCCGGCTCCGGAATTTTAACAAGTTGTGATTTTCTATAGGAAGGACTTCGATTTGAGCTTAGCTATTTCACACAGGATTAGTATATGGACCAGCATTATATAGATGCCAAAACACAATTTGTTTGAAATTTGAGGACGGCCCTCCTCGGGGAAATCTGAGTGGCCTTTAAGGACAGTGTTAACCCTAATTTTCTGGGTGTCTGTTTTGACTTGGTAACTTTCAAATATTTTGACTATTATAATAAAAATTATACATTTCTATAAGTAAATTGGAATGAAATCCCGATAGGGCCAATCAGATAAATGTGAATCTTGCCACATTTTGAGAAAAATACCAAAAAAAAGGCGTGATTTTGGCCACAAATTTTTCATACAGCATAACAAAACCATTTGCATTTTTCAGATTTCCTCGTATTATTTTTAAAGGTGCTTGTTCCGATTTATTTCTATTGGTTCCTCTACTGATATAGAGCTGCACTTACAAACATAATGCCCCGTCAAGTACCGTGGGGAAACAACTTGTAGTTTTGATGGTTAGAGGCAATAATGCCATATTGCAAGCCATATTGCAATACTGTACTAATATTGATGGTTAACCATTAAAATGGCGGTTTTTTGTTTATATCCTTGGGATGAATGGATTTGAGTGTGTTAACAACTAATTATATTCCTTAATTAGTCTCACTAACGAAGACGATTGCTGAAAATTTTAATATTCTTCCCCAATATTGGAGCAACTCTTGCAGACAAGATTTCCTGAACCAACTGCTTGATTTCAAATCTCCACTTCAACTGCAACAGCCCAGTATTTTGATTTTTATTCCCAACTTCTGCCTGATGAACTCTTGAAATTAACTTCACGTTGAAAACCAGTCATAGCAGTGCATCACGATGACATCAGCAATCCTCTCGTCCAAACAAATTATCCATCCATTGCTAATGGTTACTTGCCCACATTTTAATTCCTTTTCCTCACTTGCAACTGGCACTGTTTTCCCAAACTTTAAAAACAAGCTAACGTAACAACACCAATTCTTTAAACAGATGAACACACATTTTTGGTCTCTTAATGTATTTAATAGAGCCTTTGCCATCGCTTGGAGAAGTTGCCGCTTTTGCCGCTGTTTAACAACAACGCCCTACTAGTTTTTTATGGCTTGCTTGATATTGCTCTGAAAATTACAGTTTTTGCAAGCTGTGATCTTTTGGATGAAACTCATGGAAATGATTATTGAAATTTTGGATGTATAAAATTCATTTTGTAAGGTGTTTTGGTATGCGGTAATCTGATTTTTCAGTGTCATAAATAAATATCGCAGTGTGTCTGCCGATACTTACTTCGTCATTATGAAGATTCGAGAGGGCAGTGTTTGTTATCGATATCAGTACCGCCCCTGGGTTACGTGGGAGCGGGTTTGGATTTGCTGGCTAATTGTGTCCTTGGCGCCCGAGTGATGTTGTTGTTTTATGAATTGCCTGTATGAGCGTCTGTAAAGGATCTACCTACGAACCACCCGGCCTTGCTCAGATTCTCTGCCTGCACCATGCGAACTTACTCACTGTGTATCCTAATAATAGGGTGTCCAGGTGATTGTTTAGAAGTGTGTTGTTTTTCCAGCTTTTTTCTGTTTTTAAATGAAAGATTCCTGTCAAAAGAAACAAATTGACAACAAAATTATTTCGAATGGGTAGCGGTTGTGAGTTAATGCATGTTTAAAGGTACTCAAAAATCGCATTTTTCGTCTTTTTGTAATAAATGTTAAAAAAGGGCCATATTTGAGATTTAATTAACTCAAAATTCACTTCGATCTCTGGGTATAGAATAGTCTTTTGTGTAGTTTCTACGTTGTTCTGAAAAATAAATACCAAGTTTCATGAAGAGTGGGGAGGACCAATCGTGTTTGGGAGTAACCGGCTTTTTTTGAATTTGCCCAAGTATGCTATTTTCTTTGATTACCCACATGCATTGGCCGGCTATGGTCCCAGTTGGAAATTCAACCTGTACAACCCCTAGGGTGAGTTATTACAGAAATAACAATTTATCTGGCTGTTTTTGAAATGCCCCTTATATTGTTCTCTCAAAGCAGGAACTGAAATTTGTATAATTAGTTCATATTAGATCTTAAACAGATTTTCCTAAAAAAAAATTGCCGAACTTTCTTCAAGCTATGTTATTTGCAATTTAATTACCATATTAGGTAAAAATTAGCAAAACATATGGATTATAAATGGAGGGTTTTTGCTCCACAATATTTAAAAACATAGAAAATACTGAAAAAAGTAAGTTCTTACTACTGTCAAATTTACAAAGTACAATTTCACATCATAAGATATGGGTTAATTCCCTTTTATAGGGGAAATTACATAATAACTCCATGAACTACATACATGTACGAACCACACTCCATTATGAGGAAATGCCACGCATTGTTTTGCTTTAATGCAAAATTCCTATTTTTGTATAATAAACCATTAATATTATGAAATAAAACCAAAACTACTAAGGCTAATGAAAGCCTGTAAATCATATAAATAAACATCGTTCTTCCTTCATTGCACAACTTGCACAATATACCTTGGATTTCACGATGTTTATTTAGGTCATTAATTTGTCCCATGCCTTGGAAAGCGTTAGAATTCAAACAGCGTTGCAAGAGTTTGTAATGGATCTATAAAGAGTTTTCAAATAATCAAATTTGTTTGTTTAATTGTTTTAATATGATAACAACTTAAGGTTGAATTTAAAATATTGGACAGAAGAAAAGTCTTCATATCAAACAGGACTGATAAGATCTTAGCTAAGGCACATGGCAAAAAGTAAAGGTCGGTCAGGTCTTTAAAGTGTGTGTTTGTTGGGGGTGTGTGTTGGGGTGGGTTGGGTGGGGTGTGTGTGTGTGTGTGCATGACATGTGCTTGTCATGTTTGTGCTTGTATGTGTGTGATGGTCCCGGGTACTTGGTGCATGTGTTTGTAGCCGGAAAGTGAAATAGTTGATTTTTTGTGTACGTGTGTGTGCAGGGGTGTGCAGGATGTGGAAGTTAGTATGAATAGGTGTACATACAGTATAGTATGTGCATGTGCATATGTTGTAAAGTAAAAAAACTTTCACATTATCCAGATCCGCGCCTCAAACAGCAAATTTCGATTTTAACTAGTCCTTGTCAACAAGCTTAGGCCAGAATACTATGACAAAGTACATGTCCATTTTCAATGGAGACGGTTAGAATATCACGATAATATCTAAAGAAAACCCCCCCTCAGATTGAAAGAACATGTTGATAGTTACACTAGCGCTACACAGAGTTTATTTACACTGCGCAAAAACATTAGAAACCCCCCTTTGAAAGAAATGGAATAAAAGCCCATCACACGGGACCGTAGTCTAATACCGCCGGCCACTGCCCGACACGGCATACATGCACTGACCTATGTACTACGCGCGTGCGTGGAATATAGATAATAACCAGGCCAGGTCTGTTACTACTGACTCACACTACTCTGGCGATGCACATAAATGCAAGCAATATCAATTTTGATCATGATTTCACCTCTATTTCATGTCAAAAACTTTTAAACAAATTATATTACATAATGCCTACGCCGGTCATACAAGTGATAATAATGGAGTCTTTCACTGAGATCTGTTTTGGAAAACTACGAAACACGCCGCATCATCCCAGCATGCATCCACGCGGCATGACGTATCCTGTATTCGATCCATGTTCCCCCCGGGGCTCACCCACGTGCCACTCATGGGCATCTGGCAACTCTAGCGTGATTGGCCAAGCGCAGCTTCCTATTGGAAAGCGTTGGGAATATCTGGAAAATATTGGCCGGGAACAAAATGTTAAATCGCACACGATATCGACCTCTGACCTCAATTTATTTATTTATTTTATTTATGTATTATTTATTTTGGAAAACGCTTTCACAACAGCGGGCACCCACCACCGTTGGTGCATCCATACATAAGACCAACATGAGATCAAACAAAGTTTAAACAAGTTCCACGGTGTGTGTGTGTGTGTGTGCGTGCTTACAACTTGCAACAACATTTATTCCACCAAGTGAAGCAATTTAGCATGCGAAGGTGGAAAATGCATGAGGCAAGGAGTCAGCAAACCACTCACACACACACAATCATTGACAATTGATAAAAACACTCTTAAAACTACACAACAAATAAAGAACTACAACAAGAAAAGAATGAAAACATGTGACAAGTTACAGTAAACGGAAAGGCCAAGCACGTTACTGTAGACTCGCGACTGTGAGATGCAACTTCTTCACATACCCACCATGCCTTTTTCAAAAGATTTATTGCAATAGTCGTTCAACAATTTGCCAACATTTTAAGCAGCCAAATTTCCTTGGGCAGCATAGGCATAATTTTGGACTGGGATCACCGCCAAGGATGAAGAACAAATTAGTATCGAGGTTGTCAATGCAAAACTAATCCCAAATTAAGTTTGCCGAATTCCGACGTCCGCGCTGAAGCACTTCAAGTTCATAATTCCTTCTTACCAGCCTGTAAACTTGGCAGGTGAGAGCATGAATTCTTGACAGCCTCAACACCATCTTTACATAAAACACAATACCCGAGTTTTTTTGGCTCCAAGGAGCTCGTTCTAAAACATTGAGGGGAGTGTGTTGACCGGGCTTTGGGAAAAAATTTCAGACTGCGCCCTCAAAATACAATTGGTCCAAAAGTATGTTCTAACTTGGCTCATTTTTAAGGCAACACATAGTTGTTTAAGGCGACTTAGAGCAAGCAAACTTTCAGTTAACAGTACATTGATGGCGATAGGCAAGCTGAAACGATTTAAAAACCAACAAGTTGAACTATTTTACACAGAAAATACATGATCAAAGCCCACAGTTTTAAAACAGACTAATTGATGCAACCAAGCCAATGTACCTCAAAGAAACATTGTGCTATGAATGGTCATTAGGGCATTAATAACTTGGGCCATCTGTGTAGATCCATGTCGACAATCCTTGAAAAGTATTTTTAACCTTTCCCTGATTATGCGTATCTTGGATCGAGGTCCAACCTAAGTCCCACCAAGTAACGCCGCGGTTGGTGTGTTACGGAATGCTTTGAAGGATAAACCTCGCCATTTGAAGCTGGCGATTTCTCAAGCTTTTTGTAATCGCTCGCGCTATAAGACGATACAGAACACGCATAATTAAGGGAGGGCAAGGCAAGAACTTCCAAAGGATGCCGTAGTTGACCCTGATTGTAGTTATCCTGACCATAATAATTGATTTGATATACAACCCACGAGTCTATTACCTTTCCTAATTACACTCCTTCACATGGGTTGGTCAGATTATTTGAGATACAAAACCCAAGATATTTATAGGTTTCGACTTCTAATGTGACTTTTACCTAGACGCCATAATCTTGATTTGTTTGTACGTTCCGCAACGGGACTTTTGACTTGCGTGGTTGAAATCGATGCTCCACTTGGAAACAGAAAATGCGCTAGCAATTTCGAGCTGCAAGTCAAGGTCTTTCTCGTTGTCAGCAATAAGAACAACATCATCAGCCCAAAACAGACCACTGATATTACATCAAAAATACGTATGCCCACATTATTATTTTGAAGCATCTAAGCAATTCATTAATGGTAGATCAAGAATAAGACAGGAGATAAAACACACCTTGTTTGAGCCCTTCATCAATGGTCGAAAAATCAGTAATAATATCCCCAATTTTTTACATTACAAGTTGAACTTAATTATATTATGTTCTCAAGAATATTCCAAACATTGCTCTTAGATTCATATACCGATATTCCAAGCAAGAGAAAGAAGCCCCTCCCTCCAAACAGACAAATCCTTACGAAATCCAGGAAGGCCAATAAGTTGACTTATTTTCAGCTGATCGAGCTGCCATATGCTCTTAAAAGTGTGAGATATATCTTCACAACCTGTGGTCTTTGCCCTAAAAGCCGCCCTGGACCTCGGTAAGTATTTTTTGCTGTGTTCGAGAAAGGTTTAGATTGATTTACAACAATGCGATTGAAATCTTTGAGACGCAAGACTATATATATCTAAAAAAAAATTAGCCTTACAACAGAGCTTTCTACGGTATATCACACTGCTTGTGTCCGGGTTAGGGAAGCCTAAATAGAAATCAGTGAAATTTTTAATAAAATTTAAAAAATACTTTCCCGTTATGCTATAAAGCTGAAATTTTTCGCTCAAAAATACGTTGAAGTATTACTAACTATGATAAACACAAAAAGTGACCTTCTTGGTTTTTCCGGGTGCGATTTTGCCGAAGAAAACTGCGAGTGGAGGACAAAAAACGGGACCATGCCACAGCGAGTGTAGGGTTTCGCGGCAGTACTACTACGGCTGGTGATTTCCGACTTCAAACCACCCAAAATTTTTTTAATAATTTTGGACGTTGGTCATTTTTTTCGATATCTAGCTTAAGATTCATCCTTTCTTTCTGATTCTATCAGAAGTTTTTGGACATATTGATAATAAGCCTCAATAATAGAGCGATTTAAAATTGTAATTTTTCTTTTTTTAATTTTAAAACACTTTTGTTTGTGTGTAAGTGACGGGCTCGACGGGTGCAATGAACGGACACCCTACTAATAAATAGTCTGCCTCTGTCGAGCCAAAAATGCTGTGTTGTGTATCTTTATATCAGTATATATATATATATATAGGTCAACTTGTTATGACATAATTTTCCACCTGATTAGAAGCCCCTCAAAAATCAAGTTTGATCCATGTAAATATTCCCACGATAAAACGTCAGGCTAGCATGACCAGAGAAGAATGACTAACATAGAATTTGAAATCGAATAAGTCATGTGTTTTTATTGCTAAATATGTGATTTTTTAGCTTGAAAACGCTTGTACAAAATGGTCGACGGCGAACCCCGACGCGGTGGTATATATGACACAAAAACAAATGTTTTAGACTCAGTTTAGAATATTTCACCGGTATTGCAAATTTGGGTATCAGAAATACAGGTGGGGAACGTATTAAACCTGTGGTTAGAGCTGAACAGTCATGAAAGATCAGTCATAGTTGAAGCTTAATGGCTTGGGGCAATTTCCCAGACCGTTTTTTTTAAATTTAATCATCATGAAATTGAACCCAACGCGACTTTCGGGAATTCATTTATTCATATTTCGTTTCGCTACCTTAAATTTTTGGAGGAAAAACGACTCGTCCGTTCAATTTTATTATCCTTTTTATTTTTATTTTCTTCGCTCTCATTTAATTTTTTCTTTCTCTCTCCCCCTCATTTCCCCGAGGATGCAAGATTCCCAGGAAGGAGCTTCGCCAATCCCCACTTTGTTTCCGCCGCTCACCTGCTTCGCACTGTTTTTGCTACACTGTTTATATAGGCATTACTTCAGTTCTTATGGCAGTGGGTTCCCCCCCCGGGGTTTAAAAAGTCATTTTTGCTTTTTGTGGCATCGGTACGCAATTATAATTTATAGGCTAAAAATGAGCAAGCTACTTCCTTTAATCTTGGGATTTATAATAATAAACAAAACGAACATTGCTACGGAAGATTTTCTTCTTACTATACATGCAATAATGATTTTGTATGTACAATCAAAAGTGATTAGTAGATGGACAATCATTATGAATATGCAAAACACAATTGTTATGAGTACAAAAAACCTCATCTTGAAATATCTTATTCAGCTTTCGTACTATATAGTATATGCATGCCAGTTCGTAAGGCTTACGATGATTTAACTTAGTACAAGGAGGGGGCCGGGTGGATGACATGTTCGTGATCGCTTGCGACCTTGGTGACCTCGATATGCCTTTGACCTCATTTCAGTCAAAATGTTTAACCCGTTCCCGCAAAGCGTGTGTACACGTTATCTGGAGTTCCATAGGTGTATACTGATGTAATTGTCGGAAAGAAGCGGATAAAGAGTTTTTCCACCTGATTATAGTTGTCGTATTCGGGGCGATTCCATTGCAAATGGCTTTAATATCAAAATCGGCATAATCACTATGTATTGAAACAGTTCATTCGATATGCAATATTTTCAACTGCATGCAAACCCCATATGATGCGCAGCTTCTTTGGCATGTCAAAATTTGGTGATACATGCGCTTAGTATGTCAGATGAGCTAATTAAATATGCATATTGCTGAATCGCTTAAACAATACTCGGATAGGCAAAATTCCTTAACTACATGAAAAACGACAATGCCATACATCTGTGTGTGAATCATATTGGAGGGTGAATGCTAGTGTTTAGGAGGAGGAAGGCTGGGGTGTTGGGGAGGAGAAAGGGTGGGTGTGGTGGGGTAGGGGGATAAGGTGGGGTGTTTAGGAGGACATTTGGGGTGTTGGGGGAAGGTTAAGGTGTTGGGAGGTGGAGTTCGTCGGGGGTGGTAGGTGAGGTCATCGTGGGGTGCAATCAGGGAGGGGAAAGGTAAGGTGCATTGGGGAAGGGTAAGGTGATCTTTGTGAACTGTCACCTTTGGTGCCGAATTTCATTGGGGATGGGGGTCGGGTGCATCAGCAGGAGTCTGGCGGTGCATCAGGTTAGGGGATGGGAGGGTGGTAGATAGTTGGGGGAGGATGGTGCATCGGGTGAGAGGGTAAGGTGCTCTTTGTGACCTGTCACCTTTGGTGTTCTTCATATGGGGAGGGGTCGGGTGCATCAGGCAGGAGCGAGTCGGTGCATCGGTAGGGGATGGGAGGGTGAATTGACCTCATGTGACCTTGGTGACCTCATTTGACCTTGGTGATCTCAGTGACCTTGTGACCCCATGTGACCTTGTGACCCCATGTGACCTTGGTGACCCCTGTGACCTTGGTGACCCGCATTGACCTGGTGACCCCATTTGACCGCCCTTGGTGACCTCGGTGACCCCATGTGCCCGGTGAACCCCATGTGACCTTGGTGACTCCATGTGACCTCGGTGACCCCATGTGACCCGCAGTGACCCCATAACCTCAGTGACCCCCATGTCATGGAGAAGGCTGGGGTGTTAGGGAGGAGGAAGGTTGAGGTGTTTGTGAAAGGGTGGGTGTTTGGGGAGGGGGAAGTTGGGACGTTGGGAAGTGAAGTGGGTGTTCCGGCGGTACCGGGTGGGGTTTTGGGGAAGGTTAGGGTGTTGGGAGGTGGTGGAGTGCTTCGGGAGAGGTTGGGTGCGTTGGTAAGAGGTCAGGGTGGTTGTCATCGGGAGGGGGCAAGGGTAAGGTGCATGGGGAGGGGACGGGGTGAAGGTTATCTTTGTGACCTCAATGTGACCTTGGTGACCGCGAATGTCACCTTTGTGCCATTCATCTTGGAGGGTGGGTGCATCAGGCAGGAGCGTGGAGGGAAGCTATGTTTTTATGAGCAAAAATTAGCTTTAAAAAAAGCTATTAAAGGCCGCACTGCATCATTGAGGCTCTGTTTTCTAAACAACAGGCCTATCTCTATTTTTGCCGTCTATTTCCAAACTTCTCAAAAAGGTTGTCTATGAACGCATTTATAAGTTTATAAACTCTGCACAATATCCTACCTCCCATCAATTTGGTTAGAGGGCCAACGTCTCAACTTATAGGCAATAAATGACTATAACTGTATATTTGCCTGAGAATTTGGATAAAAACACCACACTATTGGTATTTCTTAGATCTTAGCAAATTTCGATTGATTCGAAAAAAGTTAATTTTCATTTTTATTCAATAGTTCATTGGCCCAGCACTTTACATCCCTATTAAAGGTTGCAACGAGAGAATTTTCACACATATCCGGTTCCCTAAAAACTCGAAAGTACTGATTTTGAACTGACTTTGTAAAGCTTTCATAAAAATATTCCCATCTAAAGGATTAAGCTGAATAATGTTTCTTTGGTCACACAATTAGGAACTTTCTAAGTCGGTATAGGGAGCAAATACGAAATTCAGCCTATGTTTATTATATTGAAATATGGCAAACCAAATTAACTTTTTACTCTCTTTTAAAACATTGCTGGTAACCAAATTACAAGTAAGAAAATCTAGTGAGTGTCTAATTCGGTCTGAAATTACTATATGACACAATATCTGTGGTGCCTCAAAATCTCTCGTTGCAGCACCTTTAAAACAGCAATGCAAGTGGGCACAACCGCAAGCAGTGCCCCTGTCTGTCTTTGGCATGTTGTGTGGGGGGGGGTGCCACTCCTCTCCACACAGCAAATCTGTTTTGCATTCCCAGGATATGTTGGTTCCCATTTAATACTGTCCTAGTGGAAAGGCAAGCGAGTAACAGTGCCTTGCCCAAGTCACTATGAGTTACATATGCTCATCCACCAATGACACAGTTCAGTGGGTTGTACTTGTACATGCATTGACATAACTGACCTTGTGTGCTCTGGGTATCCTATATCATACCAAAAAACCAGGGGTATTTTCCTTATACACTGGTGAATGGAACGTACTGAACTGTGCCAGGGAATTGATCTTTTACCCTCATAGTGGTGCACAACACATTGTGACAAGCGGAACCCACAAATGGGGGCGAGCGCTTATCCACTGCACAACATGTGCCCTACACTTTTGACATGGTACAAATAATTACTGCTTACCTTGATTGGATTCGAACCAGAAACCTTTTATCTTAAGCCACTATCAAGCGATTTCTTCAATGTAAACAAATTGTGCCCCTATTTTCCATCAAAATCCATTTTTTCATTATGTATTGGAAATTAAATTTTAAAAAAAGAAAAAACCTAAAAAATTTGTTTTTCAAAATTGAACGATTTTTATGCAATTTACTTACGGTTGTAATAGCATCGTCCAAACTGCTTTCAATGCCTTTAGTGTCTGTTCTTTACAAAGTCAGTAATATAAGGTGTGATATGACTTAATATTAGCAATTTAGAGACAAATTGGCTTTTTTGAATTGGAAAAAAATGACTTATTGATTGGGTCCTGAACTTATGCTCTATCCAGTCGGCCCAATATATTTACTGTTGGTAATAAATTACATTATTTAAGGATTATGAAATTAAAATTATTATGTATACTCTGTCCAGTCCGAAGTATGAAGTAGCGACGCGGGTTTAACATTGTACCGACTTTCATCGCGCGTAGAAATCACTAATGCGCCTACAACTGAAAGGCGCACTGGGTATACGCGCCCGTCGTCACTTCATACTTCAGACAAGACAAGTATAATGGCCTCATAGTTTGACAGGCATGAGTTTTCGTCAACGTTTTTAAAATGAATCTTAGATATTATTTGGTACAAAACAGTGGGAAAACAAAACTTTTATTATCTACAACTTGCTCAAAATGGCCAGCCCGAAATTGCCCATCCTTGCATGAGCATATACTCATCCGTCCCATTGAAAACCTACAATGACCGCTCATTGTAGGAAGCTCACTTAAAGCCCAAGTAAAAAACTCATCATTGACCAGCAAAACCTACAATGACATGGCCCCATTTAGGAAACCCACGTAAAGCCCAAGTAAAGAAAACCCATCATTGACCAATTGAAAACCTATAATGGGCACCATTGTGGGAAACCCACTTAAATCCAAACTAAAAACCATCATTGACCCATGAAAACCTAAAATGGCCCCCATTAGGAACCCACTTCAGCTCTTAAAGAAACCCTCAATTGACCCATTGAAAACCCTAAATGGCCCCCATTTAGGAAAACCCCACTTAAAGCCCAAGTAAAGAAACTCCTCATTGACCGTTGAAACCGATATGGCCCCCGTTTGGAAACCCACTTAAAGCCTAATAAAGAAAACCCATCATTGACCCATTGAAAACCATAAAATGGGCCCCATTTAGGAAACCCATTTAAAGCCCAATTAAAAAGCCCCATCATTGACCCATTGAAACTACAAAGGCCCCCATTTAGGAATCCCACTTAAAGCCCAATTAAAGAAACTCATCAATGACCCATTGAAAACCTAAAATGGCCCATAGTCCTTCACTTAAAGTCCCGTAAAAAACCCATCATGACCCATTGAAACCTACCAAGGCCCCATTTTAGCCCGGAGCTAGCACACATTTTAACACAAATCTCACGTAACAAAAGGTTTGAGGATTAGTATGTAGACAGACTGACAGGGACCCCTTGACACAATTCTTAAGTGCCACAAATGGTGGGGCCTTAAGGATAGGGGGGAGTCAAGACAAAGTTGTGTAAGGGGTTCCAAATTTTTTAATTGATCCAATCGTGCTGAAAGTATAACCATGTTATTTCTAGCCACAAGGAGTTCAGAAAGCTATAAGTTTTGTACTATCTCCAAGCGCGTATGGTTTAGAGTTTAGACTAAAAACAAGCAAAAATCAATAAAAAGGGTTTAAATTCCAGTTGTACGGGGTCAAATTTTAACTTGAGATGTGTTACAAATGTCTGTTAGCTCGCGGGTTATTTGGGAAGCTCATGTAATTCCCATGCCCGCGTAATGCTCATGTAGCCCAAGGGAAACCCACTGACCATCAGTGACGGCGCCCGACCTCTTTTTCGTTTCGGGGGGGGGGGGGGGGGGTGGGTGGGGGGGGGGGGGGCGGGGGGGGGGTTGGAAGTGCATTTTTTTTTTGGGAAAAGTGAAATTCCTGGGAGCAAATATCAAAATTTTGGAGATTTTTAACCATTTTGCCCAATTTTATTTATTTTGAGCCAATTTGAGGGACTTTAGCCCCAATTTTACACTGTTTTTCAGGATTTTATTTATGGCTTTCCATTCATTCAGGATTTCCCCAATACCCAATCACGCGCCCCGTCATATGTTCCAACTCAAGTTCACGTCACGTTGTTGTACAAAATCTGACGGTACCGATTCTCAGGATAATAAGCATGAGGGTGAAAGGGCATGAATCACTTAAATATTTGGTCAACTATAGATGAGTTGACATGTGTACGTCAACGCCGGCAACAAACAAAGCAGACTGCCCGCAGATGCGTTCCACCTGCATGGCTGGTGCTTTAAATTCAACGCTCATCAGCGTGATAAGGCTATTGAATGCTGTTAACTGTGTGGGCATAATCTTCGCACCTCTAACATGTCAGTAGACCAGGGTGCTAACTTGTGTTTGTAAAACTTGATGTCACCTCATCTATAGTTTGAGTATAATTTCTTGGCCACGCCACTCACACATTACTTTTTGCGTGAGTGCGTTACGTGCACCCCATGGTCTGCCGTTTTGGTGGGGAAGGTGTACTTAGCAACTTGGCCAAGAAATTATTACTCCAACTATAGTGCTGTTGGTGTTAACTGTCCTTGGTAAGTATGATTGAAAGGTTCAACGAGAAGATTCCCTCCGGGGGGACTACTCAGTGGAAAAGGGTAGGTACATATGTGCCGCCGATATGGGTCACATTTTCACTACTTACTATAACAATGGTCGTTTTTCCGACCCTGCTACTATAAAGATGGGTCATCTTGGCACTGATATAAAATGGTCAATTTTTCATTTTTGGTCACATTTAAT
>JAMKCH010084443.1:0-20465 GCA_023653785.1 Ophioderma brevispina | reverse complement strand
ACCTTGACTGACCTATAATGGACGTGTCGTGACCTTTGAAATTTTTGGCATCGACAATCGACCACACCCTCCAAGTTTCATGTCCATACAACCAAACGTTACCCCATTTGAAATCTGTGACCTGAATGACCCTGATGACCTTTTGATCCACTAACCCAATACAACCGGGTCTTCGTTCGGTCCAAGGGGCACCCACCACCAAGTGTCAGGAATGTGCGACCCTCGGTCTCCGAGATAAAATTAGACGCAGTCAGAGACAGATAGACAGACCACCGGTATGAAATATAGATTATTATGCCATTATTCATTGCTAGATATATTTTCCACTCTTGTATGTGACTTTGATGCTTGAGATGAATTGTTGAATAAGTACAGGATTAACACCTTCTAAAAAAACGGTCTTGTATTTTTTCTTGGTCGTGGAGGATAATGATAAAACACATTCATGACAGTACCACGGTATAATTAAAATTTTTCTCTTCAATTATCTGCTCACGGCAGAACCAGGTTTGTTGTTGGGGTGGTTTGCTATTTTGGCTCATCCCTCAATCTCAGGGGGGTTAGGGACATGCCAACCTAACAGCAACAGCAAATCAAAACGGCATCACCTTTCGGGTGCTAGTCTGTTTCAAAGACTTAACAGGGAGGAGGGCGCTTCTTACGCAGATCGAACGGTTTACACACAGGACTTGACTCAAGGACAGGCCTGTCACAAATATTTAATCTAAAATGACCGTGCCGTATTGGAAATTACACTATTTGGCAGCGGGGTTTAATCCAATAACCCCCGCGGATTTAAGTCAATAAGTTTTTCTTTAATTTATAATGAATTACTGGACTTATTTGACTTGAAATTGCTTGTTGCACCTTGAACGATTACCGATTTTTAATTTAATTAGATGTATAAATCATATCCTTCTGTTTCCTATAAACTGACCAGCGAGCTATAGGTAACCAAAAATACAAAACACGGTCCCCAGGACCGCGAGTGTCGTCTGCCGTCTGCGGTTTGTGAATGGGGCCAAGGTCACATGAGGTCACCAAGGTCACATGAGTCAACAACATGGCACACACCACCCCTCCTTCTCCACAAGTTACACCATTCATAGCCCTTACGGAAATCATACGGCATTGTGCAAAATAAGGGTTAAACATTTTGACCACGACAAACACACACAACAGATACACAGACATACGATCAGAGTAATCCATATGTGCCTCTATTCTGCAATGACACAAAAAATGCACCCATAACAATTAATGTTATACATGGTTGCAGAATTTTTTCGGGTCACCCTTTCAATCTTGTCTGCGCACCAATTTTCTATCTATAATTATCTTGCCGTGTTTAGTCTGGGAAAAGATCAGTCAGGTTAAGACATTGAGATTCCAGGGGGAACCAGGATGTCTTGGGGCAGTCACGGGGTTGACACCCTCATACTGCAGAAATTCACTGTGTGATTTACATGTTAGTTGAACTTCATTCTTTGTCTTTCTAATTTTACTGTATAGGTGAAACTAAACCAATAAGCATTTATAAGTTTACAAATTGCACAGTACATGTGGTTAAGCTTTTGAGTCGCCTGCCTTAAAGCATAAAGACACATAGGGATCACTTTGTCCACGTTGCTGGCTGTTGATGTGTTGTTGTTGTTGTGAAAAAGGGTTAAAATTTGCCTGTAATAATCCATATACTTTGATGGATTTCAACCAAACTGTTGAGGGGAGGGTGGGAAGTCATAGGTGCAACATAGGATTCCTCATTTGTTGACGCGGTCAAAGATCACATACCACGGTCAAAGGTATGTGAGGTCTTGTCATTCACAAACCGGGACGGCAGGTGACACTAGTGGTCCGAGGACGGGATGTATGCAAAACACACTGGCAGTTATGCTTTCCTAATCTGTGCCAAAAGCATACCACAAAGTAACACCATGGTACAATCTGTCTGATGGCTCATTACAGGCCACAACATGAGAAAGCCTCTGAGTACCCAATCAAAAGAGTGCTTGCATCTCTGTGTATAAATAATACCACCATTCTTACATATAGATGATTTTGTATCATTACATGAAACCACCTTCCAAAGAGACCAACAAAATAAGTGCGTAGAGCTTATAGCATAGGTCGGTAGTAACCAGGCGGTTAACATCATGTTCATGTTTACCTCGTGTGTAGCGGGGCGTAGGGCAATAGAGGTCAATACGTGTCAAGTGACCATTGTATACAAATGAGGGGTTCATTCATGGCAGGCCGGAGCGGGTGTCGCGAAGCGGACCCCCGCAGGCCGGCCAGAGGGCCAAAAAAAGCGTTTACTCATGAAAATCCTATGAATGAACCCCGTTCACACATCATTATTTTGCATTTTTGTACCTTAAATCTCGAAAATCAGTCTGCCAAAGTCACTCTTTTTCTGTCATGTTTTCTTCTCTTCACACTAGATAAACAGCACGATCGATGTATCAAATGGGATGTTCCATTACGTAATAGGGATGTGCTTCGAGTGCACTAACATGCAAAATATTTGAAAGCAGGTTGTGTGTTTTATCAACAATATTCGGAAAAAATACATTATTTGTATTACAGTCATAGTATAGTGGGGCTTAAATATTTTTTGAGGCAATAATAGCCGTAACAACCATGCTCCTTTTACCACACCTCTACCTTTTCTACATGCCTACCCCAAAAAGTGATCAGGAATCGATTACTGCACGGCCATAAACGTTGTTTAGACAGGATCTCGGACCAATCACAAACGCGGAAATTTCCTGAATATGTGTGAAACAAGCGTTTATTACATGGCTGCCATGAACAACGTCGATAAAGTGGTCAAAAATATGCAATTTCAGGCCGAACCGAATATGATATTATTTATGTTTAATTTTGTAAGAATAATTATCAGAAAAGTATGGTAAACACGAACGGGCAAGCCCTCGGCATAAACAATCGTTCATACCCAAATCCTAAGATGATCCCCTAGATGTACACAGTCGCCAGGTTTAGGAAAATGTTATAAATGGGGAAATAATACAAGCTTTTTAGAATATTATAAAAGTGAAGTTGGAACACTTATCTCTTACATGTCAGTAGATCAGGTCATGATCACATCGGTTGCTGCCATAAAATACGACACAGCTGGTTTGCCATAGTCTCATTACTATAATCAATAATATGAAACATTTTAGGGTAGTTAATGCGTAGCAAGGATGCATTCATGCTCCAGAATTATCGGCTGGTGCTCTAGAATAGAGGTGTAGTCTAAATCCATGTTTAAAACCAGGGTTAGTTGAGATAATAATTTCTGGCCATGGCACACGCGCGCATTGCCTGTTGAATGAAGTGCGTTCTAGTGCAACCCAGTGGTGCGCCGTGTTGGCGGGAGGAAGCGGGGACCGTACCTGTAACTTGGCAAGAAATTAGTTGCTTCCCAAATATTATGTAAAAAGTGAAATTTTCGCGCGTGTAATTTTCGCGTTTCTGTCAGCATTTAAAAATTGTTGCTTGTTTTTAAAATTCGCTTCTTTTCAGCTATCCTACATAAGACCTCACCACAAAATAAACATTTTAGCGGGTTATTTAATTTCTGCGCTAGTCAGAACGTGGAGACAAGCGCCTTGCGAAAATTAAGGTAGCGCGAAAATTTCCACTTTTAAGTAGTCCGTCCTGGTTGGACCTTTATTCATCATACTCTAAGTGTGACTTAAAGGGATTAGCAGCGATTTGCTAATCCGAAACATCGAAAAAATCATCAAATTGATATTTTTATATTTTTGTTACTGGCATGGATATGCGAACATAACCTGCAAAGGCAAGGCAGTACTTTTTATCTGATTCTGTAATTTCTATACGTGCGTATCAAAATTCCGACTTGAGATCAAAAAAGTCTTTCCTGGTGAATATCACATATTTTCAGCGTGATATTGTGCACCACGATCAATACAGTTTGACCTCAAACACAAACATTATTGATCTTTGTTCATTCTGTACTGGTGTAAACCACAATCAGCTGTTAAGTGCAGATTTGAGACGCCGTCGCTGTATGTCTATTTGCGGGAGACAGTATGACAAATTTCCTCAAATACTTCGTTTTTTTTTCACAATTTGGTGGTTTGTTTCACCATTAAAGCAGTTACATGGAATTGTATACACTTATCCCTGATTTATAAGTTTAAAACATGCATTTCCACATTTTTCGATCCTCTCACATTATCGCTGCTAATCCCTTTAATACGTAATAGGTGAGAAAATATCTCAGGGATTTATCTTCCATGGGTTTGTTGTAGAGGTGGGGAGAAATATTAAAACGGTCAACAATTGGGTGTAACTTTCTATCTTTAGCGTGTCCACATGTAATTGGTAATGGCTTGTGGTGGTGTCAGGATTTATACAACTTAGTAAGCTGATCCGGGGCCGCGTGTATCCACGATACGGACACTCCTAACATGGCCCACTTTTTTTAGACCAGGGGCGGATTGGGAACAGTCAGGGGTTTACACCCTACACTTATTCGACACTGACTGCGATGTACATGTACAGTTGTGACTCTCTGTACACAGGACCGACAGTTTAACATCCCCTCCGAAGGACGGGATGCTTTCATGATTCATTTGCCCAATTCCAAGTGAACCATGGAGGAGAGCAGTATTCTGTATTTAATCAATAGCTTGTATACAGATTAAATCCAGAATTGAGCACCCGAATAAATCCCAGCAAGCGACCCCACCAGGATTCGAACCCGTGATTTTTTGATAGATTTGCGCCACAGGCAAGCACCCTAACCGCTAGGCGACGCTCTCCCACAACTTCCTATCTATAGTAGGTATTTGAACCACATTTGCTTATGATATATATATACATATAGATTATCACCTAACACTACTGCCCATCTCATTTATTGCTATGTGTCTAACCTTAATCTGTTGTAGGGGTGCATAATTGGAAAGTATTTCCAAATGGTCCAATTGGACCTAACGTCTGGTAATAGGAGATTTTCAAAACCAAACTTGTAATGATGATGATGCAATGTAGGTATCACCTAACAAATACTGCCCTGGCATTTATTGCCCTGTGTCCTTGTCCAACCTCAGGCGTTATAGGGGTGGGAGAAAAGTCAAAATGGTCAACAATTGGGTATAACATCATTGTCTATTGTAGGTATCCCAACCACATTGCTAGGACATACAATAGGTATAACCTAACATTACCTGTCCATTTAATTGCACTATGTTCTACCCCAGTCTGTGGTTAAAGGGGGGGGAAAATCAAATGTCACAAATTGGGTCAACCCTTAATTTCTGTCATAGATAGGTACTCCCCACCACCCGTGCTTATGATGCACCTTAGGTTATCTATATAACACGCTGCTCATGTTATTTATTGCCCTATGTTCTAACCTTAGTCTGTTCACAGAGTTCCGTTGAAAATCTCATTTATTATGCAAAAAACCCCCCAAAATAAAACAAAAATTATCGAGGCGACACACTTTTGACCAACTGATTTTGGATTATTTACCCATATATGATTTCTTCAAAATTAGTTTTCCATGTTTTCTATGGAGCTCTTCTACCACCCTCTCGAAAGGGCATATAGAGGGTGCTATTTTATAACATACAAATCACGGATACCTCTGTAGGCCTTACTATGCAAAAGTCCCGCAATGGATTTGTTGATTTTGGCAGAGATATAGCTCTGATGTACCTACTTATCTAGTTGTCCAAATTATGTTGGCCATTACTTAAATTGGTTCTAAAATAAAAGAGACAATTTGCATGGCTGGTCAAACAGCTGTGGGTTATAGGGGGGGGAGGAAAAGTCAAAGTGGTTCAAGAATGGGGTCTAATATGATTGTCTATGTAGGTATCCCAACCACAAGTCTTATGACATAACATATCTAAACATACGTACAATTCATTGCATGTGTATATAACCCCTCAGTATGTTAAAGGGTGGGGCCCCTCTGGGCATTGTCAAAACAGTCAACATGGATCTAAATTCTAATTCTATAGTAGGTGTTCCAACCACACTTGCTTACATGTAGGTTATTACCCAATACATTAAGCAAACAAGGGGGGATATTTTCTTCCTCAGGGGCTAATTATATCCTTTCCAAAATTGTATTCAAATTTTATTTACCATGTATTAATACTGATTTTCAGTTGACATCTCACTATAGGGGGATATGAAGTTTCCCTCTTTTATCCACCCCCCCCGCACTTGGTGAATGTAAATGCATTGTGGGGCGGTGGCGGATGGGACAAGTTTCTCCTCTTCATTTTTCTTTGCATATCCTTACTCCGTTTTACCTCCATTTGCCTGCCTGTATCACTATCATTTCCTTCTTTCTATTTCACTTTCCTTACTGTTGGTATGGAAATCTATGCGAATTTCACTCAGAGAAAATTCTCAGGACAGGTCTTGGTTTGGGTAGATGGTGGGAAAAAATGGGGAATTACTATTATCTAATGACGCCCTCCTTCCCGGGAACTTTTGACATTTGGAGGGAAAGTTTGAGTTTTCAGACAAAGAAATATATTAAAAATGTGTGGGAATCTATGGGGATTTAATGTGACCATTTGCGGAGAAATATGATTTTTCCAGCCCTGTCAGTGGACATGATTTGCTTTGGAAGTAGGGCCACATCTATACCAATTTTTAACCAAAAGTGAAACCATAGATAAACATGCATGTGAGATATGGATTTTGAGCCAATAACACAAATTGTCTTTTTTCACCATTTTCCAACTTTTTAGAAATGTGTAATATATTGATGGTGAAATTGGCCTTGTAGCCTAATTTCTAACAGAATGGTGAGAAAATGTTTAAAAGTGTGAGCCTTCTCTACACCAAACTAGCTTTAAAAAGGCCAATTTATTAAACCAAAAGGCTGAAAATTTGCATATCTTGGTAGCACATCATATATAGTCATTTGAGTCAAGATTCCCTGGAGGTGATAATATTTGGCTATAATTGATTGAGCCTAACCTGTGTAACAAGATATTGATTTTCTGATTTTCAGGCCCTTTATTGTAATTTGTTCCAATTTAGTGGCAGGTTGGGCTATGTTGTTATTTTTGCAAGGTAAATTGCATTGCATGCTATGCAAAAGAGTGGTGTCCCACAAGAGGCATAGCCAGTGGGGGCAAAAGGGGGGCAGAGTGCCCCCTTGACAAAAAATCTTGAGGGGGAAATCGGGAAAGTAAACCATGGATATTCATGTTAAATCACCCCCTTTTCGGATTCTTGTGCCCTGCGACTGGGAAATTTTGCTTGTGATCGGGACTTTGGTGCATGCACCTACCGGGAAATTTGCCCCTCAGAAAATACCGGGGTATATGAGTTGGTGGCTCAACCTTACTATAAAAAGGTGTGTAGTGGGTATAATTCTGGAAATTGCCAACAATCCTCTTTCGGTCTATTTTTTGAGGACACTGAATGCACTTTGAGCCCAATTGCAAAACAGAGCACTGTAACAGGACATGGCTTCAAGCTATACTTATTTTTACTATTTGAGGACATGCTTATGAAATTACCCCTATTTAAATTTCAAGGACAGAATAACAAATAACACTTTGCAGGCAGATTAATTTTCTTCTCAAGGCATACACTTTGGCAAAATTGTGCTGTTAGTCATATGCTTGTCTCTTCCAGGTATATTGGAATGGGTCTGGAAAGGCTGGAAACATGGAAAAAATGTGGATGCATGTTGAAAAAAACTATGTTAAGTGGAATTTTTTAAAAGGCGTCAAAGCGCCTCAATTTTAATGCAGAAAATTTTCTCTGGATTTTTTTAATATTAGGAACCAAAAAAAATCCATGAAAATAATACACAAAGTAATGTTAAAAATATATTACTTTGTATTATTCATGGATTTTAAAAATAAAACCACTGCTATTTTTAGATAGTCAGGACAATGAAAGGTTGCAGTTGTTGATAAATAATTTCACAAAATTTGAGCGGACCATGCGTACAACTACTAAATTTGAGTCAAACTTCGGAAAAAATTAAACCTTTGTTGAGGTTCATTTTTACTATCTGTAAGGAAACAATCCATGAAATACTACAATAAGATATAAACAACAATATACTTTGCATTTTCATGAGTTTTAAAAAAAAAACCACTTCTATTTTGAAGTAAATGGACAGACAATAAAATGTTTGCGTCAATACTGATTTCAAAAATTTAGAGGACCATGCTACCACATACTATTGAGTTGGAACGTGGGGGGGGGGGATTAAATCATTGTTGAGGAAAGTGTCCCATGCACAAAGACGGAAAATGCAAATGGACTGGCAGTGTGTCGAATCGAAGTAGCATTAATGGGTCATGTAACAAGTCACTCTAAATACACTATTTTCTATCAATATGTAGTTCCCCCCAAAATAGAAGCAGCGAGGCCCTGAAGTACAGGAGCATGTAAAGCTAGAAACAAAAACAGAGTTTTAGTTTCAAGCCATGATAGAATTACAATTTGAAGAAGCCGTATTGCCAAAAGAATTGCCTGAGACGATTAGAACCCAGCTTGTGGGATTATTAAATTTGTCGTGTAACGAGATAAAAAAAATATTTCCCCGATTCATTTCAGCATTCTGAAGATGTAGCGAACAGAGATTTTCTTGCTTTTTTTCTTCCTCTAACCTGTTAAAACTCAACTAATTTGTGTTTATATCAAGAAAAACTGAAAGGATTGTGGCTCAAGTTTGGCACCTTGAGGATGAGGAATGAACTCTATGAGATTGATTGGTATAAATCTGGATCACACGTACAGAATCTTAGAGCTGTTGAGAAAAGCGCCTTCAATTTTGTCAAATTTGAGAGATGGTTGTTGGTAGTGTAACATATGTTCACATTACCCATATAAATGACTAAATGCTCTGACAATAAGCTCTGCAGGTACCTGTAAATTGTGGGAGGGAACCATGTTCAGCTGGATAAATATGATGCCTGTAAGTGGATAAGGCTATTCCATAAATAGGTGTTCACCCCCATAGAGAAGAGTCATATTTGATTGGTTACTTAGAGGTTGTTTGGGTTGGTTCCTTTGATAAATGTAACAGGACCAACAGAGAGGCCGTAAGAAAGGTAGACCTCAGGAGATTCTACGAGTTATGGAAGAGTGGTCTTTTCAGGCACTCAAAACTTTTTGCAGTAGAGATATGCAGCACCCATCCATATGCAACTCCATCCATATGGCAAATCCATACAGAGATTCTGAAGAAATGGCACCCGAAAGCTGTGCGATGACGCTCCAACTCTTCTTCTACTTGCAGGGAACGTCAAGATTCCCTCAAGATGGAAGACTTCAAAGGTCATTGCCAAGTCCTGAAGCCAAGAAAACAGCAAATGACCCCAAGAGTTACAGACCATCTCGCTACTTATCTCACGCTAAAGATTGCTGCATGGGAGACTGATACTCGGTAGAATCATTGATACGGTCGAGGCAAATTTACCCCTCAGCCCAAGCTGGATTCGAAGAGGTAAATCAACACCTGATCAGATAGCAAGACTTGTCAATTATATCGAGACAGCCTTCCAGAGAAGAAGAAGTTTGGAGCAGTTTCATAGACCTAACTGCTGGTAAGAAAAGTATGGCACCGAGGTTCTTCTACCTCATAGGTACTCAAAAATCTTCCCGATGTCAAGCTGTCAAGTTCATTATGCTTCTCACCCCCCCCCCCCCACCCCCCCCCCCCCCCCCCCCCCCCCCCCCCCCCGCTCCCCCCCCCCCCCCCACCCCCCCCCCCCCCCCCCTTCCAAGACAGATCTTTCGTCCTGGAGACATCACATGGGCAACGCAGGAGAAAGCGCAAACTTCGGAACTGTGTCCCACAAGGTTCTGTACTGGCACCCAGTATCTCTTCAAAATCTACGTCTCAGATAGGCCAAAGGGAGAGTTGTTCGATTCTTTCAGTACTCCTTACGCAGACGACACGGCACTTGGATTAGCTGCTGATTGCTTTGATCGTAGAAACAGTGTGGCGAAAGGACCATCCTGTAACCAATCTTGCCACGATGCACTTGAAATTCTGCAAATCCAAGACCGTCAGCTATGTTTTCCACCTTGCAAATCGAAGCGCTATCTCTCAAAAAGAAAACTAAACCATCAATCTAGATGGAGACAAAAATTGTCCATGACCCAACACCGAGGTACCTTGGCGTCACAAGGGACCCAGCGACCTTACTTTCAATCAAACACACCAATGGCAGTCGCTGCAAGACGCAGTCTCGTGTTAAACCTACTCAGAAGACTCGCAGGAACTGGATGGGGTGCATCCTTGACACCTTAAACATCCATCAACTGTTGCCTTGGCATACTCCACTGCTGACTACGCTGACCAGTATGGAGCTATCAAGCGTACATTCACACAAGATTGATCTCGTTCTGAATGATGCAAGGAGACTTGTTAGTGGTTGCCTTTGGCGACGCTGTAGATACATTTACAATTCTGTCGGGCATAGCTCCTGCCAAACCTTAGGAGGAACATTCAGACGATCAAGATCGCCAGAAATGTGATGAACCTGGCAGCCTAATCCCTCCACCAACACCTTTGAGGATCAGAGAACTCCACGGAATCACTTTGCTTAACCAATAATGACACTGCAGTCACAGATCCCTATCGTCATCCTGGATCAATGACAGGTGGTATGAGCACGGGTCATACTCTACTTTGAACCTAAAGCAGGGAAGTGGTGGACAGCCCATCTAGCAAGCCCATAGGCGGGGACCTTGATAGGAAAAGCATGGGTCACATCAACGACTCAGAAAATGGCGTTGGTCGTACAACGAACTTCCTCACCAAGATCGGAGTAGAACTTTCACCAAACTTCGATTGTGGAGAGCATCCACAAACCATTAGCCACATCAAGATGACTGTGAGGGCTACAACTACCCAAGGGGAATTCCAGGCCTGATCAACCTGGATGATGATGAAACTGTCGGTGGTTGAGGCACGGAGCTTCCACGGTATTGGACTTGCACGAACGAAACGAAACGATTGCAGCCCTTCCGATTCTGAAAGTTGCTTGATAATGAGCTTCTGAAGCTTATTTTTCCGCCAAAAGGGGACATTAATAAAAACTCTAATATATTCCTAAAATGGGGTCTTAGAAACTGCGGGAGGGGAGGGTCTCTTAAGGGATGCACATACCCATACCTCTTCCCTAGGTCAGTAACCCGGGGGGGGGGGCACTTATTTCAAAGGTGGATATGATGCGTTGAACAAGAAAACACATAAAAGGGTAACTTTTTTCCAACAGTGATGTATTGCGCGTACATGTTAGGGTGTCAAAACAAGCAAAAACGGAAAGGGGTATGTTTTTATTAACTTGAAATTGTGGACTGTAGCTGTTTAGGGTCCCTGTCTCATTAAGCAGGGATCAAAAACGTCAAATTTTCAAAAATATTGTGAATTGGAAACTTCGGGAGTAAAGCAAAGCAAGATAATAAAGGGTATATTAATGTCACAAATGCATTCCTTATTGTTGAGGATAGCAAACCAGATCAAAAAATACTGTTTAGGGTAGTTTAGTTTGTTTTAGTTGGTGAAAAATGTGTTTAGGCCGTGCCTTTTGAAAGGCCATGTTCATGCATCATATCCACCTTTGAATACAAAGTGCCCCCCCCCGGGTCAGTACCCCCCCCTCCGAAGGGTCTCTCTAGGAAGCAATGTTTTACATGTAGCAACTGAATTTGGAAGTGATTCATTATTGCAATGAATGTATTCTCCATGCACTGGAATTGATCACTACGTCAGAAGATGTCACAAAGATAAGACAGGAAAGAACAGCCAATGATAATCATCGTAATATCTGTAGTTACCGACCAATCGATGGTTTTAGGGCAAAAAGGCCCATCTGCAATGCTGCCAGGTGTTAGATTTGGCAATTAATACTTAAAGTCTGACTCAGCGATTTGTGGAATATTATTTTTTTGTGTAATAATAAAAATTCAGCTGAACTAAAGATAGTAAACTTAAAATGCAATTCCAAAATTTGAGATGAATCGGAATTTGCGTATTGATGCGCAGTAATAAACCTTTATGGGTAGTATTATGTCCCATAGGATTACTGTGTATAACAAAAATTCCGGATCCGGAATTTTATAACAAAAGTGGGGAGTGTATATATGAAGGAATTCGAATTTAAGCTTAGCAATTTCACCACAGTGATTAGTATTGGACAAGCATTATGTACATGAAACAAAACGATTGTTTTGGATAAATGAGGGCGCCATCCTTAGGAAATATCTGAGTCGGCCCTTTAAGAACACACAGCGGACACATGGCCAGCTATTGCGATGGGGCCTTCTTGCAGAAACACTCGAAATGCATTGGAAAGGGTAGGTATGACTGATTGATCGATTGTAAAAGTGTCTCTTGCAAAGCAAATTTCCAAAAATTGTTATTGTATAATGGACGGAAAGATTGTAGCATGATTACGATATCACTTTCCCTCCTAAGTACGTCACTTTATACAAATCCATCTAAAGTTGGTTGAGACCGCCAAACAGTCATTTTTTTCATTTTTTCCGTTGCCTGCAAGAATTGTTGGAGGTACATACTTAAAGAGACATGAGAGATTCTAGAAAGAAGCGCCCCAAATTTGGTTCGAACACGTTTTTTTGCATATTGGAATGACACAGGTCACACCTGAAGTGGAAAAGCCGAATACGCCGGCTTATGTAATAAGATGATGATTTAGTAGTTTCTGTCGTGCACGACAGAAAGTTCAAAGCATGGTTTTCTATGGGGAACGATTACAATAGCAGGCAAGTCAAAACAAGGGTGCGGTTTTCTTTGCACCTGTTTGTCCAATATAACCTTCAGAAAGTTCTCAGTAGGTGGTTCTACAAACCGACTCCAGTGAAATTTTGATTAGAGAAATGCGTATCTAAAAAAATCTCTCCTGTCACTTTAAGCAAATTCTGTCTGTCTGTCTGTTGGTCTGTGTGTATGTTGCTATGTGTGTGTATATAAAAAGTTGCAAACAAGAGATTTCACAGGTGTCCCTAAAAAATTGATTTCTGCACTAATGTAAGCTTTTTATCAAAAAACATATCCCAAGTGTGAAAAAAGATTAAGCTAAGAAATTATTTTTTGCCTGAGTAAAAAATGTCAGTGCTTCCATTTTCTAAAATTTTGGTGTTCCAAGACGATTCTGCATTTCCCTGGCCGATATACATTGATCATTCCCTTGAATGGTGTTTCTGTAAAAAGTTTTACCTGGATATGGATTTAGGCTACTCCGGTCTATGTTGTGTTAGATCATATACAGTGTACTTCCTATTCACCTTCGATGTCCCGATTTCTTCTTTGGACTTGTTTAAGGAAATACCTTAAGAGTGAATCAACGGCAAATTTACTGATTTCTGTTGCTGATTCCCCCTAGGCTGGATTTGGAGATGAACAATTAACTCTGAACAATTTCATATTGGTATAAGGAAAACAGTGTTTAAGCATGAGGAAGAAACTTTCCGATGGGTTTCTGGATGTTTAAATCATTGTAAAAATCGGGGCTTTATTTTTTTTTACGGACATAAATAGTTGAGTCCTCTTAGTACACCCATTTTAAGAAGCTTACTATACATAAATGGCAGCTATCAGTGCCTATTCACCGCCGATCATACTATAGTCAAATGATGTTTTAATTACCTGCAGAAGATCCTGTGTGCTCTTAGCTACTACGATTTCACGACCATCTCGATGGAAAAATTAATGTCTTATGTCATTCATTTGATGATAGTACAATTTTATTTTGAGGAGTAGGAAGTGGAGGAGCTGTATAGTGTTTTTGAATGTTTTTGTACAGTTACACAGAATAGAAACAAATGGTAATGCCAATGTCAGAGTGATGGGAGTGGAATGTTAAATAAATTACAGGAGATTTTATGAAAACACAACCGGTCACATGAGGACAAAGGCAAACTAAAATTCTTAGACCAAAGATGGGCGGGATCAAGTTGCCTTTTAAAATAGTTGCTGCTTTGCATACTAAAATGTAAAAAAAAAACCAATTGTAGGATTCATAAATAAAAAGAAAGAATTAACACGATAAAAAAGGTAACCTTCAAATAACAAGTGTACAATAAATGAAAGAAAAATGCATTTAAAATAAAACACCCCCCCAAAAATTCCAAAAATTAAAAAAAGCAAAAAATAAAAAAAATAAAAAAAATAAAAAAAATAAAAAAAATAGATTTAAAGAAATAAATAAAAAAGATATGAAATAAAACGAAGAATATTAAAAAAAATCAAATAAGTAAAAAAAAAACTGATTTAAAAAAATAATAAATTAAAATAAATACAAACCAAAAATAAAATGATTAAAAAAGGTAGTAAAAGACAAAAAATAAAAAAATAAATTTCAAAAGTAATAAAAAGAACCAAAAAAAAATTACAAAATTAAATAAGAAATACAAATATTTTAAAATAAAACATTGAATAAAAATACACAATGCAATATTAAAACACTACTAAAAACTTGTTTCCACAAATTTAAAGCAATAACAAAAAATCTATAAAAAAATAAAAGGATTAATAATATAAAACAATGGAAAAAATTAAAAATATTCACATATAAAATGAATTAAATTAAAATTAAAGGACACTATCAGGATTGAAAACTATTTGAAATTGCAGGAATAGCTTCAAAAGTGAAGGATAAGTCTGTAGAATTCTCGTAAGTTACCTTTCAGCTTAGAAATTGAACAAGAAAAGTGAAGAAAAACGGCAGTGTTTCCAAGATACGATTATCCATTCAATTTACGTGTTGTGTAAGTGGTCCGTTTGGACAATAATGACTAAAAGCTCCGATCCTGTCCTTATAGGTGTATGGTCTATCATTTGCAGGGTATGTAGGATACATGTACTTGTACATAAATGCAAAATCTGATTTTGCTGATTTTTCGAATTTGATGATTGCAAATCCACTGAAGTGTCTTAAAAACAAGAGTAAATTTCCCAAAAAACTACCAAAATTGGAATGATGATTATGGTAGCCAAATATTGTGTCATAGATGAGTTTATAAAAAAAAATTAGAGCCATTTCAAAACTTTAAAGTCCGACCCTCTAGCCTTATTATTCTTAGCTCTAGAGTGAGCCATCAAATTCACGGCTCTGCCATGTTTACCTTTCACAAATTTGATATTCATGTTTTGATAGGAGCACCTTGCATCGCCTCCCCGGCCCCCCGGAGAGGAGGGGGTGAGCCGGGGGGGGGGGGTGAGGGAACGCAATGCCATCTTAAAAAAAAAAATGCAGTTTGCTATCAGTACTGTCAATTTGACCCAATTGTTTTCATCACAACGACCCACATCGTACCTGTACAAAAACCTCCATTGGGAAGCACGACGGTGGGAAGCTATTGAAATATTATCTTGTGCTGAGGGTGTGCGCATGTGTATGTTTGTAAAATCATTAAAAGTTTTGGCTGCAAATAGTATTCATTTCACTTAGTTAAACTTACGCCTAAATAGTTATTAAAATACTTTGAAAATATTCAATTTCGTAAATTAATCAGTCTATATTTTGCAAAATATATATGAAAATGACATGTAGAACATGTTAATAAGGACAATGGATGTGATAAGTTTTTTTACGGCCATTATGTACAAAAGAATAGGACCCTGGACATTTCAACTGCTTATAACTTCTATAAACGAAAAGCATTTGAAATGGAATAACGCTCTTTGTATAAAACAACCACCATTAATGATTTGGACATTTTCATAGGTCAGATCAGTGTCATGACACATCTTAGTCATTGTGTGTTACATATAACAATTATGGTAGGTCTTCCAAACAATCCAGATACAGTGACCAATGGTCACTGACCATGGTGACCATGCTGTAACACTGTACACCCTCACTTGCTGAAAAGTAAATGCTGCAACTAACCTGAGTAGATAGGGGGTATGGTTAAGAACATTCAGGCCTCGCTCAGGTGGTGTTTTGAATTGCCAGTGGACCCCAATAGTCCGCGAGGATATAGTGATAGGAGGCTGTAAGTCGCCAAGAATACTGGATTGTACCCTAAGAGGAAAAGCTTCATGTCCGCCCGCCCGCTTTTTATACCCCCCTGCCTGCCCCCTTTCACTCTTTGCTTATAAATCCCCTAGGCCTGGGCACGCCCCACTAACTTTCTCCTCTGCACGCCTTTCTTACTCCCGTTCCCACCTTCTCCTCCCTACTCACCGCTCGCAACAAACCCGATCGATGTTACTACCCTCGTCAGATTTACCCCTTCCAACCTGTCCCTTTTCTTCTCATTCCAGAACCCCCCATCCTCTCCTACTTTCTTATCCCTCTAATCCCCCTTAACTGTGAATTCCCCCCTCAGCCTTTGTAGAAATCCCACGATCCTGCGAGCTTTCTTTTATCCGTTTTCTTGGTCACCCACTGTTCAAAAAAATATTAAGGCCGGCCCCTGGACGGTCCAACTAAAGCCGAGATGTAAGTTAATTGTGTAAAAGTAGTACAAGTTAAATGTGTATCCAAATGAGTGTTTAAAATTGTTACTGTATTAAGGTAAGGGTAATGATAAACAGGACTTGGAGGTTAATCAAGGAGCGTAGACTATCGTATTTGAACTTATTTTTTTTTTGAAATTGCCACTGGTTCTCAGGAAATGCCCGGTCCTGGCCTATTCCCCGGGAACCAGGAGCAACTTTTAACAAAAAATTGCCCACTGGTTGCCGCTGGCTTATTTTGAGAGCTTGGCAAGTGAGTCATACTCTGACAAGAAATGAACAATCAGTCGGTGAAAACCAAAGGTCTCACTGCACTGCGGCTTGGTTTCACAACCTCTATGATCATCTCCGCTTGCCGAAACACCAGCGGGCTTTTAAAATTAGAGTTGCTTTTTTATTTACCCTAATGCATTTATTATGTTACAAGGAGACAAAACAGACTTGTCACTTGCCGACTTGAAAAACGTAGTGGGTCGGGGCGATATTTTTCTGCGCGCAAAGAAACCCCTTAGATGACTCAACGCTAATTTTTTCGGGGCTAAATAAAAACAAATTCGCATATCGCGCAGAAAACGCAACCCAGCGCGAACCCTGACTCGCCTTTCATCATCATCATCATCATGACCATCGCCCTCAGAAAGCAAAACAAGAATGCAGAGAAAAAAACAGAAAGTTATCTGTTTAGTTACTCTGAAAATGAGACGTAATTTGTCAACACTGAAAAAAGATTGAGTACGAAAAAAAAATTTAAGGAAAAATAATTTTGAAAAATAATATGAAACACCTCTTGCTAATTGGATCCCTTCTATTTAAAAGCTCCAGAATCCCCCAGCTAAAAGGCCTACAAAAATCTAACGACAGGATTTCCTTAATTCACTTTTGGTATCTTTAATGCTAAAATTAGGCAACACCCCAGGATTTCCCCCGCTTCCATTCGCGCAATGTGCCGAGTGCCGACTGAAAAGTGCAATGGCTGCAAAGAGTACTCACCAGATTTCACCGTTCCTTACCCTTCGAAAATCTGCACAAATTCGGCATATAAACGGTAAAATAAATTCTAAAATTTCACCGGTGGGGGTCAGATTTTGGCGACATGGGACAGGGGACAAGTTGATGAAAAAACGGGGTATAGAATTGAATACATGATACAGAGTAGGTGATAAATTGCTAATGGACGCCACAACATCAGAGTAGATATGTGACGTCTATAGCCGAAAATAGCGCGCCCAGATCATAAAGTCCAGGCGCATACATCGCCCGTTGGAAAAAAGAGCACTTTTAACGCGTTTTGTTCACCTCTGACCTTCAGTCCCCCTAGAGAATACCATCCAGACTGAGTCAGGTCTACATTGGCGAACGAAAATATACCAGCTACTACTGTTCGCTGAGGGCGTACCGGAAATTCTACCCATGGCATTTTAATTCTGAATTAACAGAAGACCTGCAGTACATGGTTGAAGATGAGGGAAGGCAGTGGTTTATGTTAAATCTTAGATGTGAAGTTGAAAGTATCGCTCCAATGATGTGGCTAGATTATAGCTTAACCAATATGATCTATGCTTACTTTCCATTTGTGGTTTATGTGGCAACTTGTGTTATACTTTTATCCTGTTAACCTGTAAAACTCCCAAGTACAAGAACATAAAGAGAGTAAGTAGAATGCAGTGAGAGAGAGAGAGAGAGAGATGAGGAAGGGGAGAAAGGAGGATAGGAGGAGAGTGGAATGAGGAGTGTGTGTGGTAGTGAGAAAAGAAAAGTAGGTACGGTGAGACATTAAATGTGGGAGAGAGAGTAGTCTTGGCGCATTTTGGTTGCTTCTGCTGCAAAGAGTCCCTGGATCAAATCATGGTAGGACCAATGATGTAGGCCAAAAAAAAAGTTTGTTTGTCGTACCAACTTGCTCCAGAAACAACCTTGCGGTCCAAAAAATTTTATTGCACATTAGCACCCAAAAATGAAAAAAGGCTGCCTACTGACCCGTGATGATTTCCTTACAATTCGTTTATTTTTACCAACACAAAGATGAATGAAAAAACATTCAAAACAAGCCACAAACACTACAAGAAGTAGAAATTAACAGATAATTGCTATTATCATGTGAATGAAGTTTTAAAGAGTATCATTTGCATCATTTAGAGTAAATAGTGTGAAGTACAGTACATCTTCAAAAAAATATGACACAATCCCTACAATTTCCTCCAGACGAAAACAAACATATTTTTTAGGCCCTTATGGGGATTTAATTAGTTCAAACTGTTATGATAATGTTAACGATCTATAATAAATAGGATTTCACTCTCCCCATTGGTTCATTTGGAATTGGACAAAACCATGAAAAGTTACTTCATTCCTTTGGAGGATGCAAGGTTCATTGTCCTACATAATTGTTAAACCCTATGGCTGTCCATGGACTTTAATCATAGCTTGGTTGATCAATCCCAACTTACTCGATAAGCGTAAATTTCTAGATCCTTTTAAATCATGGCTTCCCTCCCTTTCATAAACCTTTCTTAACCAGCTGAGGACCATGTTGTAGAACAGGAAAAGTGATGTAAATAGTGGTTCTAGCATGGTCTTGAAAATTACATAACCCCTGGATTTTGTTTCCATGTTGAATGTTGATGTATATCACAGAATTGTAGTAGAATTCTGGACTGTTATAGGCATGACACATGATGGATTGTCGCCTTTGGAAGACTTTGTGGCCTCGAACAGCATGCGTTATGAAGAGAGAAGTGTTATATTTGCACAAATAGTTGGTATAAATTACAGTATTTATTTGTATGTATTGTTGTACTCTACTCTTTTCATAGTGCTGTATAGCACATCCATAAAGACCAGGTAGTCATTATATACGTTCATCATATATTTGTTCATTGATTTGGTTAAAAGTGCACCACATGATCAAATTAAACATACCATTCTGCAGAAAAAGACTATTACGGCTCTCATAAGAACTATTTACGGCTCCTGAAAAAGAATATTACGGCTTCCAAAAAAGACTATTTACGGCTTCCAATTTTTTGCACAATGTCCCGCCCCTGTGTAGGCATGATAATCATAAAACCATTTGTCCAACATGGATACGGGCAAAAATGCAGTGAGTGACGGTCGGCTACAATCAGCCAGAATTCCAGCTGATGTGTAATTACAATGATCAAGAAATGACAAACTGTGAACACTAAAAATCAGATCAAGAACAGCCTGTCCATGAGGGGTTTAGTCTGTAAGTAGGGTGACGACAACACTGCATATGACTGCCAGCATGGTTCATTTTGTGTAGCTAGGCTAGGGCTAGCTAGGCTAAATCTCAATTTTACCTCATCTTTAATAAAATCTTTTAACCAATCATAACATTGAAATTATGAATGACGTTATAAAACAAATATAATCCGCCTTTATTCGAGCTCCTGTTTAAACTATGGTCCCTCTGTGACTGCAATAGTGCTATTTCGCTTCGGGGCTGCGCCCCTCAGCACAATAGCACTATCGCGTCACCTCGTGTCCATAGTCTTAACAAGAGTCTCTCATGTCAGTATATAGTTGTAATACTATCTTTGGATTAAAATTGTGTACTCAACCACCCAAGATTGGTCTTGTGATGATTCCTTTGTTCTTTTTTTTTTTGTAAAGAATTACACTCCAATTTACAAGTTAACAAGCCCCCTCCTCCTGGTGATGAATGTTGTGGAGGACTCACCCCTCACCCATTAGTATAATGTCTTGTGTATTGATTTTATCCTTAGGGTCTGTTATTTGTTCCTTTCTTTCTATTTTAAACCATGGGGTACATGTTGTTGTTGTTAATATGGTAGCCATTGTTGCTATGGTAACCCCAACTATTGTCTTAAAATTCTATGGTTGTCTACTTAATATAAATGCACACTATCTAATAGTTAATAAAATGTCCAAGTTATGAAAGTGGAAATCTGAATATCTGTTGTGGATGTTAGGTTTTGTGAAAGTACATTTGCAAATGATTCAGCAAAACATGGCTTTT
>JAMKCH010084438.1:0-10732 GCA_023653785.1 Ophioderma brevispina | reverse complement strand
TTCAAAATTAAACTAAGTAAGTCCAGAGCGGACAGCTGCCGTGGTCAGCGGAAAGTCGCCCTAGATCAATTAGTGATCTTTCAGTGAAACGTCACCTAGCCGGTCTACGGCAGACGAGCTTTGCAGTAGCGACCCTTTTCATGGTCAGCTAAAAATCACTCTAGATCTTAAGCGAAGTTGGTGGAAAAAAAAAACTTAAGGAGGCCTGAGTTCAGAAAAAAAACTAAGTCCAGAGCGGACGTTCCTTGTTCAGCGGAAAGTCGCCCTAATCTTTTCGGTGAAAATTCACATAGCCGGGCACGGTATGTAGGACTTTCAAAAATGCAACTAAGTCAGAAGCGTAAATCCACTTCCTAGTATTTACCTGAAAGTGGCCGATTAGACTTAGAGTTGTGGTGTGGCTGAAAGCTTGCGGCCTGTTACGGCTGGTTGGATGTCCCCCACGCGATGGAATCGACTGAAATGGAGAATTTTGCCCCCCCAAAATTGAAAAAGTGGGTGTTGGGTAAAAAAGTGGGTTTTAGTGATTTAGGGATATTCTACATATTGAAAAAACTGCCACGATTAAAAAAATGATGGCAGACACGCTTGCAGCAGGTGCGTTAGGGACCAACCTCAAGCTAACCGACGGGCGTTTTCCGGTTCTGCCGGTTCCAGGCGGTTCATTTAATATGCTCAATCCTCTGAATCCTGGAATCCGATTAGTATCAGCAACCTCAATGAATTAAGTGCCCCGGGCGAAACGGAAAACGCCGCCAGTTGAGTATTGAATTCGTCCCTTATCGCCACACTCTAATTTGGCTAACGGTAAGTAGTTGTGTACAAAATGGTGAACCATAAACAATCACTGCGGATAGGTAGCCAAAATTTGATTATATAGACTGCGAATGAGTCATAATATGTTTTACCAAAAATGACACTCGGGGCTATTTGGTCACAAAAATCACACAGAACTTTCGGTTCATTAACCGAGGACAAACTAAATATACGTACGCGGTTGATGTGCATGGATTTCGGGCAACATGTGTTAGTGACACTAAGACATAGTGACGATAAAACATAGTGCCCATACAACACATTCATTGGTTTAAAAAGCCGAAAATCGTCACCTAACATTCTACATAAATTATATGTTAGAAATTACAGTGTCGCCGATTTTTTCTCATTACCCATATTATATTACTGAGCTACGTGAAACGCTTCAGCTTGTACATTGCGGAAATATGACGAGCGCCTCTTTGGTATATACTTACCAATGATAATGTTTATATACACTTATTACACTACTACGTTTGAATGGAATAATGTAATTTCTTGTGTTACGTATATGAACGCCGATTTGAAGGACACACGTTACTTTTCCAGTTCGTTTGTTCCTTGATACTTATGTTATATAAAGTTAGTTCAATAATTAGTTCGACATTATGCCCGTGTACAAAACGCGTATTCGGTGTGGCCGAATGAAACCAAATATGGCTCACGGGGGCCTGCGTGTTTATTGTTCTTAATTGTATATAAATCATATCTTCATGACCACTGAATCAATCAACCACTGTAAAAATACGTTATGTGTGAGTCCCACTGCCAGGCCAAAATGACGTTTTTATTGAACACTTTTAACAGTACAGAGACCGGTAGATTAGGAGGTCATGGAGGCAAACGAACAGGGATTTTAACTCCATCTTGTAATGGCAGACGGCAGTTTAAATAAACACACAATCAAAAAATATGTTCCCTAATAGAAATTCCATAAATTCCAGGGTATCCAGTTTCATGCTCAAAACCTAGAGGGGTATAACTATAGGGTTAGGGAGAGCAGTTTTATGAAAAGAGCGAACTTAGTGACTTAACGGCTGAATGAGCACAACATTAACAAAAAATATGTTTTTTTTCTAAAACAGTTTTGTGGGCTTTGGGGGGTATCGCAGGCCATTCTTCCAACATCGGGCCAAGTCAGCAGGTGTGTTGACATCAGTGCGGCAGAGACAGCTTGCTAGCTGGTTTAGAGGTTTAAGCGAGGTCAGTGAACTCGCCCTAGGTGCCAAGAACGCATTCACAATTCTGGATCAATGTGGGAGGACATTGTCAATCATTAGTTCAAACTCTTCACTAATGGCAGGGGCGACTGGTGTGACATGCGGATGAGGTTTCATCAACGTATGTGTTGTTATCTGGTGTCAATGATCAGGATGAGAGCTGTCTTGGTCAGTTGCCTCCCAAACCCCTGAATGGATGCGATCATTATTTCCTGACCGAGTATGAGACTTTAAAGAAAGAAGATCTGATGATGAACCTTGGTGGGAATGGGAATTTTAAACTGAATTAATCCCTTGCATGTTGTGAGAAAGCGTATGAAATCCCTCTTGACAATTTTAAACCTTGACCCATTTTTGGTCTTTAATTCTGCTCTTTTAGAGTTGAGGCAAGGATTTCGGTAATTTTCACAATACAAGCAATACAATAACATCGATAGGTATATCCTTTGCTAGGTCATCTTGGTAAGTTTGTTAATCTTGTGAGTCGAAATGCAACTTACCTTCTTCCTATATTAACTGACCTCGCTCAATGCATCAGTTACAGTCAAGAACGTCGTCTCGCCGTACTGTCATCACTGTCTGAGGTTCACACTTTTGGAAGAGCTTCTGTGGCTGCCTCCTCCTGAGACTTCGAGATGATCTACTGCAAGCTTGTTTGATGTGCATTCTTCACCAAGTGTCGTCACATATGTTTTCTCAGATACCTGTGCATTCGTCAAGAGGTGGATGCCATGATAGAGAGCTACACCTTGTTTATTGTTGGTTATTCAAAAGTTGCTTCAGATTTACCTTTCAATTACAATCTCCAATAGATATAATAAGAAATGCTCATCTGGAGTCCTTGCCGCAAATGCGTGTTCTTCCTTCCGGGAGTTGGGAATGTCACTATCGGTCAAATATTATACAAGTATTAAGTGGTTTTATTTTTAAGGATCATGAAGTAAATGGGCTGTCAGATGAGGTTCAGCCGATTTCGGATTTATATTATCTGGGGGGGTAGGTAGTAAAGTTATCACAAAAGCACAAAACAAAAAAATCACCCGCCCCCCCCCTTCATGTTAAAATTGACCCCCTCTAAAATAGCCCATTTCTTCCTCCAAAACAGGCAGGAAATGCTCATATTTTACCAATGTTAAAGCCACATTACCAGATAAGGCAATACTTATCCAAGATATTACAGCTTCTGATGGTTTTAAAAGGTACATTTTTGCTTCTTCAATTTTACGTATTTAGGGTTTTGCCAAAATGACAAAAAAGGAATTTTCGACAATTTTGCTGTGAATTTCTTCTATACTCAAGAAAAATTTAACTTGGGATTTTATCACAAGTACTTACATCCATAAGGTATTCAACGTTCTTTTCAAAGTTGTGGTTTTTCTCCCCTGGTTTTAAGGGGGTGTTCTTTAAATATGTCATTTTACCAATTGTCATTAAAAATCATATTTTACTGAAAAGGTAAAGAGAAGATGAAGAACAATATGACATTAATTATGGAGGAGGCTTTATGCGATTGTATTGTCAATTTACATGTTGCATGTGGAGTCTTAATTATATAGAAGCAAAAAGGTATAATAGTCAGGGTCCATAGACGACAAAGGAATAAAGCGTGAAACTAATGTTGCGTGAGAGTCAAATGAATTGAGTAGCCCTATTGTCACCATTGTTTCCGGATGTAGCCGGAGGACGATATCCGGCACCATGCCAGCAAGACAGCTCCCTAACTATTCCTGTTATCCAATCCAAAACACCCAAAGCACTAAGTCACTAAGTACATCACTGGAACTACCACCCTCTGTGCTTCCGCTATATGCATATTAGAAGGCTGAGTGTTTGGGTTAATAAATGACAAAATAAACGTCAAAATTTCTATTGTATGTCAGAAACTTTTGTGTGAAACTTTGTGATCTCTTATGTGGTCTGTCATATCCATGAATTTTGAGGTTTTCAAAAAACAATTGGCGGGCGCCGGGGGGGGGGGGGGGGGCGCGGAGAGGGAATTTCCCCCCTATTTTTTTTCCACACCCAGCCCCCCCACCCCCCGGCAGAAGAAAATGGCGGATTTTGGCAAAATCGGCGATTGAGGCCAACAATCACCAATCTGGGACAAATTCAGCGATTGTGGGGCAAAATTTGTTTTAAAAAATCCTTGGAATTTTTGCCCCCCCAGAATTCACTTTGCCCCATAATTTGCTTTGCACCTGCCTCAGAAATAGAAGTCTGGCGCTGCCACTGCACACCACAAGGTATTTATAGTCGATTAGAATTGATGGTTTTTGGGGTAATAAATAAACAATAAATACAACTTAACCAGTGGGGGGGGAACCTCCCCCACACCTAAAAATCGGAAAGAGGGCAAAAAATTGTGGAAAGGAAGCACAGAAGGAAGGAGAAGAGAAAAGAGAAAGAAAAGAGGGGAAAGCAGGGAGAAAGGGAAGGATAATAGAAAAAAAAAAGAAAAGGGGGAGAAGTGAAAGGGGAAGGGAGAAGAGAGTAAAAGAAGTGGATGAGAACAAGGGAGTCTGAAAAGCTGCCCCCCTCAAGTATGGCCCACTTCCAAAGTCCAGAGAACTCTCAGGGTTATGTAATGTCATTTATCAATAATATTAGGATTTATCTATAGTTTTCTATCTACGGAGGGTGTTATCTCAGTTTTTTCAGAAGCAATAGACCACTTTCAAAGTCCAAATGGCTTGAAAAATTGAATGAGTGCAGACTTGGATTGTGTTAACCCTAACGCCACATCGGTCTCTAGGGAGGGACTGAAGGAATGTGGGAAGAGGGGAAGAAGATAAGTCGCAATTCGGGTGGAATCCGAAACAGGGCCATTCGAGGCCCCAGTCCCTTGAAACGGGATACACCCTACGACGGTTGGGGCCCGGACCAGCGAATATAGTGCAATGAATATGAGTCTTGGTTTGATTACATCATCGCGACATTGGGCCTTGTGCATTTCTTCACTCAGTGCTATGGGATTTTGTGAGATTTAGTTGTCTTAGGGATAATAAATCTGGCCAACAAAGAGTCATTATGGAATAACTGAGATGGCTCAATCAAGATCTCAGGCTTTTCTCGAAGTACAAAAGTCAAGCTCGTTATGTCAAAGTTCAAGATGTCCAAGCTTATACACTATTTTATGATGTCCATTCAAGTTTTTTCCACCATAATCGTAGTCATTAGCCTGGAAAAAGGGAGTTTAATTTTTCTTACTTTTCTTGTTTTTCAGGCTTTCTGGCTTTTTACTCAAGATCAAACTTTGATATGCAAGGTTTTAAAGGACCCAAGATTTCAAAAGCTTGAATAAGCTTAGATAATCCAAAATTATTTCCAGAAAAGTGCACGGGAGAGTGTTGAAAATAAAGCATGGTTTTCATAAAATGGACATTTCCATTTGTTAGAATTAGGTTTGAAAAACTTGGAATGGCTTGGATAGCTGTTTCAGGGAAGGGACAGAAGTTTTCAGTATAAAGCCTTGATTCATTTTACAGGGCTGCTAGAGAGGAGTAACGTATTTACGAGTGGGGGGGGGTGGGACTTTGATGGGGACTATGAAACATTTGTTTCCTCCATTCCCCCTTGCAATATGGCCACTTGATTACATTGGTCAGTGCAGGCACCTTCAGAGGTCAAAAGTACCATTTAGAGGTCACTCAGTTTTACAAAAGGGCGGGGGAACCACCCCTAATAAACTTCCCTCAGGTGCGCTCAAAATGCCAAACGCTTCGTAAAAGTCTTTCGAGTAATCGTTTCTTCCTACTGGTACATTTGGAAAAAGAAAATGTATAGGCATAGGGGTGTGCCACCCACAATAATATTTGTACCCAAAAAAAAATTTTTTTTTCGTTTTTTTTTTTTTTTTTTGGGTTTGTGAAACGATAGGCCACAGCTGGTCTCTAAACTACAAGGTAAAACTCGCAATTGCTATCAATTAGAGCTGAAAACCACAGTGAAAATAACAATCTCTAACTTTACCGCAAATTGTTGTGACCTTTTTCGTGGAAAAGTGCCTATTTTGCCAATTTGTGGATTTAATGACGTAATTGTAACGCCATACTATGTATGTTGGTACTTTGGTGCGTATCAAGGAAAGAGGCGGATCAGAGATATCACTGTATTATAATGATTAATCATAAGATCAGGTGCTTTATAACAAATTCCACGGGGGTGAAGACGACAACCCCAGGGTAACAAAAAAAGGCTTAGTAAGAAAAGGTTCTTCCGCTCCAGGTCGCTTGCGTGTGTTTTAATTTGCAAAGTAGGACCAAAAGTATCATCCTAGCTAATTGAAATGTTTAAAAATTCAGAGTTACAGAGTTATGTAAACCATTAATATTATTTACATGGTAAACTTCACTACATTATTATTAGATTGTCTGACTGTTATGAGGTATGGTGTGCAAAATTGGGTAAAATTCTGGTCAATGTCTACCTTCTTAGTGCAGAGATAGAACAAGTTCATATTTTGTTGCTATGATTGATACCAGTGGCTTATATGGTACAGAGTAAAAGGTCAAAGTCATTTATGGGTTAGTTATGGTTTATAACGGTTACGTATGTAGCATACACTTTGGTTTGAAATTTTCATCTAGCTTTGTGTGACAGATAGGTACGCATTGGTATGCAAATGTCTGAAAACACAGGGGCCTTATAGAGGGTTACAGATGTGAGGTCAAAGGTCATTAGAGATCACTGTGGTCATATATGTATTTGGACACATGATTTTAGGTGTAAAGTTGAGTAAGGTTTCAGCGCAGACAGGATGTCTCAGGTTAATTGCTAATCCTATTATAACCGCTGTATTGAAAACCAAGACCTTATCGTGGGGGTATGGTTGTGGGAAGGTCAAAGGTCATCATCATTCATGGCGTCACTTAAACTCATTCTTTGTTTAGTACATGCTCACACCTTTAATGATTCCTTCTTCGCGTCAAATGGACATTGCTTTGCCAATTATACTTGGCCCATGTTCTTTGATTCATGTAATCAGATGCAACTTTTGGGCAGTTTATCCCTATTTCTTAGACAAAATACACAAATACACCATAAATCATCAACATACTAAAGAAAGGGTTAAAAAACCACACTTTGAAATCTACTTTTAAATTAGACCTCATGACGCTATAATTAGTGTAAGTTTCAAGTCTAAAGTCTTGAGGTATAGAAGAATTTTGTGTTTAAACATGACCCTTTTTTGTAAACAATTCAAAAAGGGGTAAAAATGTCAAAATTGCCAATGTTTCATGACGAATTTAATGAGGAAATCTAAAATATGTAAAAATTTGTAAATAAAAGTCGATGGCTTTTAGAGTATTTTGAACTGAAGCTCAACTAAGTTTCATGAAGGTGGACTTTTTCATGTTCATTTTTTGTTGTGTTTCGAAAATACCATTTTTTCACACTGTACCATTAGTTATAAGACACGGAAGGGAATTTTAGGGGGGATCTCATTGAATGTAGGGGGGAGGCACTGATTTTCGTTTTAATATTGTTATTGTAATCCTTTAACCCAACTACGTTATCCTCCCAATCTGATTGAAATCCGCCCGACCTCATCTGACAGCATGACATATGCAGTGAGATTTACCAAAATAATAACTCTTAAATGTTTAATAGTGTGCATAGTAAAAACCAATTTATAAGAGTCCGATTTTTGACCTTTTCCAGTGGATGACAGTCAAACTTTGACCCGAATGATAATTTATTTTTTTATATTGCCAAGGAATATAGACAGTTCAGATTGGTTTATAGGCCTATCATGATCATACTGGTTTCCAATAGCTCAAATCACTGCAGTCATGATATAAAACATGAACTCGGCAAATGGCTTGACATTTGCCGAAGTTCAGTCTTATATCATGACTGCAGTGATTTGAGCTATGTAAAACCACTTCATGATCATGATAGGCCGGATAACACAAAATCTTGACTGTTTATTCTTGCAATAGTAAAAAATATATCGTCGGTCAAGTTTGGACTGTTCCATTCCACTGGAAAGTCAAAATCGACATTTATTAAATTGCTTTTAATATCACACTATTAAACAGTTTAAGAGTTATTATTTGCGAAGGAAGTCATGCAGGCTGAATATGTAGGCGTCAGATGAGTGGTCGGCGGATTTCATCATATGGGAGGGATAACCTAGTTGGTTAAAGATTACAAATAACCAATATTAAAACAAATCAGTGACTCCCCCCTGACATGCAATGAGATCCCCCTAAAATTGGCCCTTCCGTCCTCTTGTTATTAACTAATGGTTACAGTGTGAAAACATGGTATTTTTGAACACAACAAAAAGGACATAAAAAAGTCCAACTTCAATGAACTTAGTGCGCTTCAGTTCAATAATACTCTTAAAAAAGCCCATCTACTTTTATTACAAATATGTAGAATATTTGAGATTCACTCATTAATTATTCATGAAAACATTGCAAATTTTGACATTTTACACCTTGTGAATTTAAAAAAATGTGTTCGTTAACACAAAATTTCTTCTATACTCAAAGAAACTTGAGACTGGAAACTTACACTAATTATAGCTCATGAGGTCTAATTTAAACGTATGATCAAAGTGTGGTTTTTTAAAACCTTTTGCTTGAGGTAGGTTGATGCATTATGTGTATGGTTGTAAGTTTGTCTAAAAATAGGATAAACGGTCCAAAACGCGTCATCTGATTACATTGAATCAAAGAACATGGGCCAAGTCTACTGAAAAATCAAGTCCATTTGACGCCTGAAGAATGGATATCATGTAACATGGTGTGAGCGGTACTAAAACAAGAATGCTTTTTAAGTGAGCCCATGAATGATGTGACCCTTGGACCGTCCACATCCCTACCCCCAATACGGTCTTGGTTCAATAATAGGTTATATAGGTAATGATGCAAATATGAACCTGATACATCACTGCGCTGAAACCTTACAGCAACTTTACACTAAATCAGGTTCCAATACAAATATGACCAAAAGTGATTCTACATGACCTTTGACCTTCAAATCTGTAACCCTCTAATAAGGCCTTGTTTCAGTTTCTTTGCATACCAAGTCGTACCGATCGTCACCAAAAAAGCTAGATGAAAATTTCAAAACCAAAGTGTAGCTAAGACGTAAACCGTTATAAACCAGAAACGAACCAAATAAATGACCTTTTGACCTTATTATCCGTACCCCATATAAGCCACTTGTATCAATACAATAAGCAAAACAAAATCTGAACTGTTCATATGGCCCCTAAGAAGGTAGACAAAATTTTGACCAGAAATGTTTACCAATGTTTGACACACCATACACTCATGAAAATTCAGACAATCTAATAATAATGTAGTGAAGTTTACCATTGTAAATAATATTAAATGGTTATAACTCTGTACATCTGAATTATTTAAACATTTCAATTAGCCTTAGAGGATACTTTTGGCCTACTTTGCAAATTAACCCTCGTCTTACTAAGCCTTTTTTGTTTACCTGGGGTTGTCGTCTTCACCCCCGTGGGAATTTGTTATAAATCACCTGATGCTTATGATTAATCATTATAATACCAGTGGATATCTATGATCCTCCTCTTTCCATTGATACCACAATAAGTACCAACATACATAGTATGGCGTTATAATGACGTCATTAAATCCACAAATTGGCAAAATAGGCTCTTTCCACAGAAAACAGGTCAAAAACAATTTGCGGTAAAAAGTTAGGATTATTGGATTTTCATGTGGTTTTCAGCTCTAAATAATGGCAATTGGCTAGTTTTACCATTGAGTTTTAGAGTCATACTGTGGAGAATATTTTCAAAACCATGTACCAAATATTATTTGTGGGTGGCAACCACCCTATACCCTATACATTTCTTTTTCAAAAATGACCAGATAGGATGAGAAAACGATTACCTGAAAGACTTTTACGAAAGCTTTTGGCATTTGAGCGCACCTGAGGGAAGTTTATTAGGGGTGGCCCCCCTCCCTTTGTAAAACTGAGTAACCTAAAATGGTCTTTTGACCTCTGAAGGTGGCCTGCAACATGACCAATGTATCTAAGTGTCCATATTGCAATGGGGGAATGGAGGAAACAAAAATGCTTCATAGTGCCACTCAAATCCCCCCCCCTCCGCGTAAATAATTACTCCTCTCTATCATCCCTGTAAAATGAATCAAGGCTTTATACTTCTAGCCCTTCCCTGGAAAAATAGCTATCCAAGCCAATTCAAGCTTTCAAACCTCAATTCTAACAATGGAAATTCCAGTTTATGAAACCAATAATTTTGGATTATATAAGCTTATTCAAGCTTTGAAATCTTGGTTCCTTTCAAACATTGCATATCAAAGTTTGATCTTGAGTAAAAAGCCAAGAAAAGCCTGAAAAGCAAGAAAAAGTAAGAAAAAATTAAACTCCACTTTTTCCAGGCTCATGAGCTAATATTATGGTGGAAAAAGCTTGGACAATGGACATCATAAAAATATGTTTATAAAAGCTTGGACAATTTTGAACTTTGACATAACGAGCTTGGACTTTTGTACTTCGAAGAAAAAGCTGAGAAGTCTTGAGTTCAAAATATGAAGCCATCTCATGTTATTCATAATAGCTCTTTTTTTTCCATATTATAATTATCCCTAAGACAACTAAATCTCACAAAATCCCACAGCACTGAGTGAAAGAAATGCACCAAGGCCAGAATGTAGCGATGATGTAATCAAACCAAGACTCAT
>JAMKCH010084437.1:0-11426 GCA_023653785.1 Ophioderma brevispina | reverse complement strand
GCCAAAGCCTCGACGGCAAAGGGAAAAATACAACGGCCCCCCCCCCCATAATGCATGGGCACACAGCAACCAGCTCTGCTATGGCCGATGACGTTATGAGATGAGATGCATCATAGCATTGGCCAGATGGCCCATGGATGGCAGAAAACAACAAGTTTGGTGCAATCAACCATGGCGGTGCCCTGTGGTGTCACAATTTGCTAAGTCAGTGGTGCCAGTAAATCGAACCAAAGTTTTTAAAAAAACAGTTGGTTGCTCCGGGCATTTTTCGGGGAACTAAAACAGCCAATTTATTCGAACTTTGAGAGCTCGCCGTCATCGCAATTAGCCGAATCGTCAGTAGAATTTGCGAAAAAGGTAATTTTGGCAAAAACAGGAAAACAATTCGGCCGGACCGAACTCAACGGACAGCCACTAAATTAATAGTCTACCATCCTCTTTGAGGCGGAAGACTAACCTATTTGCATTTTTCTCAAACGCACTGCGGTTCTCCTATTCTTGATGTGGTTAGTTTTGGACAATGGACAAGACCGTCTATGAGGGAGTATATTTTGGACTTACAAAAAATACAATTATCAAGAAATAATGATGCAGGGATATAAGTGGGCATATCATTAATCCTGAAATGATCCCAGCCCTTGACCCCAGCAGCCAAACGCTGCGCACGACGTTAAACTTTCATGCAAGGAATCGCCCAAACAAAAGGCTATAGGAGATGGCAGTCTGGAACATGACTCAGATGACCTTTTGACCTTGGGCAAAACTTGGAAACACATATACATACATATGAAAACCTAACCAAACTGGAACATTACCTACATACATAACATCCATACGGACAGCATGTATTGCAAAATCCCCCCTACTATTTTCAAGCCAGGGGGACTAAAAAAGTTTTTGCTTTTTTTTTTTTTTTTTTTTTTTTTTTTACATTACGTATTTTGTTTTCTTATGCCAAATTTTCTGGAATCGCATTTCATTTCATTTCAACTTATTCACCACGGAGGCCCAAATCAACAAAAAGGGGTTGTTCTTCCTTGGGGACGTGGGTACATGCATCAAACATATGACAAAATACAATTACTTAGCTAAAGTTAAAGAAATACATTACAAAATCAAGCAAATTAATATGACAAAACTATGAACAAAAGGCCAAAACAATTAAAACAGCAATTTAACAAGAGAAGTCTTTGATTTTCTTCTTGAAATGACATTAAGTGATAGGACTGCTGAAGAATTATCATCAAGGTATGTTCCAATAATTGCACCCGATAGAGAGAAGATACGTTTTTTTGTAGTCAGTTAGGAGAGTAGAGGCAATGACAACATTATATTTACTATGCGAAAATTATTAGTGTTATTAGGTAGGAGAAAAGACGAGTTAGAGAGGGAGTGGGTGCCTATAACACTTAATTTTGTATGTTAAAAATAGAGCCAGTTGTATTGCTGGCCTTGAGAGTGGTTTCCAGTCGAGGCGGGCTAAGAACCCATTACTGGGATGGTCCATTAGCACCACAAATTATTTGAGGCAGCTCTGTTTTGAATAATCTGTAGGCCCCCGGTTGGCAACAGTAATCAAAGCTTCAATTTGCCACAGTCTAAGTGAGCAAATGTGCGTCCCTGAATCACTCCAGGGGTTGTTCCCCCAATCAACTTTCGTGGGCTTCCTGTCTGAGGGTTGTAAGGTGACCACTCCAGTAAATTGCCCAAGTGACGTGCACAAAAGGATGTCATAGGCCAATTGGGGCTGGTTGGTGTTACTCGGTTGTTACGGCTTGGCCAGGGCCACAATCAGCGAGTTGGCTTAGTTTAAATCTTGGGGGTTCCGCGAAATTTTTGGCTGATGTGGGTAATTTTGCCTCCTTTTTGCAAAATCCGGCAGGAGGAAGACAGTGCGGTATGGTTCCGAATCTGGTGTTGAACGAGATACACTAAAGATGAACAACTGGTTTAAGTGTCCCGTACTGAGATTTTACCAAGGCAGTATCGAACTTCAAGCCCTGGCTACTCAGAAAAGGGAGAAAACGAATAGACCATAGTATTAAAATTAGTAAAAGGAACTTTCCCGTGATGAAGTTTTTATTTGGGACTATCTCGCATCAACGCGGGTCAGGACGAAAGCCGTAGCTATTCGTAGTAAAGAACACTTCAACTGATCAACTTACGCTTAGTAGAATAACTCTCCAACTGAGATGAATGATTTCATATGGCTATATTCACGTAGGGCGATCCGTAAGGAAATGTCATCCGATTAACATGATTAACGAATGGTCTGATTGCCGAAAAGTTGCAGTGACGAACTGGACCAACCCTGACGAACATATATGTAACGGAATGTTATCCCGACGATGATGGACAATGAAATCTTTTGGAGCTATGTGCATAGTTTGGACCTTCATTATCTCAAGGAAATAATTCTACGATCCACCCGTGTTCCGATCTTGGTTCTAGAGCTATCGAAGGGGATGTTGCATTCAATGGAGCTTACTGACGATGATGGACATAGACGTAAGGAAACGAAGTATCTCGGAGTGTGAAGGAGCGATGATACTGACTCACTACCAGGACAAGTTTGGAACCAGTCGAACCCCCTGGAGGATCCTGTCAGAACAGCAACCGTCATAAGTCAAGTATCCCAGTGGTTTCCCTAACACTTCGCAAATGTTGTGACCCGGGTGAGTTTAGTTAAAGAGAAAGAGAAAAAAGAGAGGGACCACCCCCCATCCTAACTCACTTACCACCCACTCACCACCTTCCTCCACTTCACCCTTTCAAACTCACCCCAACCCTCCACCCGAGCTTGGTCAAACCCCACATTCTTCCTTACGCCAACACTTTCGTTCTTACGAAGCCTCCCAAAAGGAAGGAGCATCCAACGCGTCCACTACCTCATACAAGCATCCAAGCCCCACTCCCCAAGGAGCGCGAGCAACTTAACTACCGCCTGCTTTACCTGAGGTCCGTAAAACGTGTTAAATTGGTAAAGAAAGAAGGATAAATAATTGGGGTAATGCTTTTCAGGCAGACAGGGCCCACAGATGGCCCGCTACAGTTCCAGCAGCATCGCCTGGTTTCAATCCCTCCGCGGGTTAACCATTGCGCAAAAGGTCAGTTACACGGCATTGACGGCAGCAAAAATTTGCTCACCACCGGCATCTAGCCGGATTACGTACAAAATGTAGTGATTTTGTTACAGCGCGTGTAGAGGGGGCAATCGCACCTAATTTCGTTTGGTGGGTTTTCTGGCCAATACATTGAAAATATGCCATGTAAAAATCTTCAAATCCACGAGCGCGCTTTTAAAAATTCCTTAACTCTGCTCTGTGCACGTTACCAGGTCAAGGCTTTAATTAAATTGGCACATCAACGTTACAAGGATACTGCTTTGTATGCCAAAATCCAAATTGCGCTTAAAGAATCTGATACCGCCCATAAGGGAAGGAAAAACCAAAACTAAAACACAAAATTGTAGCCCCGCATGAAATCTGCGCATGTAGTAGCGGCCAGGTGGATGCGTAAACGCCCCCATTCATCAACTTTTACACTCCCAAGTATTTATCGGGCTCTGTAGCAAGCTTGGCTCACTAGATTGCACTGTGTAGGAGATTTGGCCCAGGGCAGCGGCGTAACATGCTCCGTGTTTTAATTACGTACTCACTTGGTATGCATAGATCTGCATACAGGTGTGTTGATGAACGAGTCATAACCAGCCCTCCCATCCCATGTACTTATTTAATTTTAGTGCTGATTGCACCCACCTCGCCCGCTCCCAATTTTGTTTTTATTTCTATTTAAAGAAATGAATGTTCGCCCACACCTCCACGTATAAGATTGAAGTGAATGAATGAAAGTTTAAATTATGGCAACCGGGGACCCGTTTAACATCACGTCACGCCAACCACGCGCCTAAATGCAGCTTTTAAATTATTCAACCAAAGCAGGCAAAGTGGAGTCGTTCGCATTCCCAAAGAAGGGACCTCCAGCAAAAGCTTCGCAGACATTTGCGAAGTGTATGGATGTTGCGTCTAGTTGGGAATTTGATGCCATATAATTAAATGAAGTTAATCATAAATATTGGGGATCCCGGTTAGCAGAAGGTCCCTGCTATTCCCTTTCTCAAACACTACCGTTTTTTTCGACAGAGTTCTAAGTTCATAAATTTCCCGTCACCCGAGCCAAAATGTTGTGTTGCCTTAAACGTGTTTATCGGGAGTTATTGTCGCGCTTTGTAAAACCATGCTGAATATCGGGTGGCATATTTTGGTAAAAGGCCCGGCCGCATGAGCCTTTGGCGCAAATAAATAGGGAATCCCTCAGCGGGGTGGGTATGTGCTTGGAACGCCACGAGGCGGGAGCGGTTTGTTTATTGCTGAGGTTTCTGCAAGAGTTTATGGTGCAAAATTGGCGGGTATTCCCCGCCCATACCATTACACGTGGCAATTAACGAAAGTGTCCCGTTAGGGCACGTTTTTTGGCGGTACCCGTTCAAGTCTCACTTAGCAACAATGCGCCCCATGTCCAGCCAATAGCCACCACTATACAATACCAACCATGTAACTTAGCAAAACAAAACTGGGTGTGATAATATTAGCATCAGCCTAATAAACAAATAATAATAATAAATTATAATATAAAGGGGTAAACATGTAGTTTCCCCTGCTTGAATTTTATAAAATAAAAAAAAAAAAAAATCAAATAAAAAATACAACCAATCACGTGGCATTTTCGAAACATAACAGTTGTAGGAATAAGAGGGGGGTAAAAATAAATAATAACAATAAGTAATAATAACGCAGAATGGCACTTACGGGGAAAAGTTCACTATTCATAGGTATATGAGCTCTGCAGTGATCAAATTAATATTCATATATGCTGTTATTCTAGTAGACAAGTAGAAACTACTTTGCATAAAATTAATATCAAATCCTTTTACGGAATAAAGCGCAAACAATAGATAAGTTAAGGGGCATCCGATAATTACCCTAACTTCAAAATCAGTGCATAAGAATAGCGGAAAACTCCCCTTTATCCAACTTAATAATAATAATAATAAAATAAAAAACACAGTAAATTGGAAAAGAAAAAACAAAAGATCTCAAACTTAATTAACAATTTATGCGATGTGGTTACATATAAAATCAAAAATAAATGGGAAAGTTAGGACAGTGGTAGCCGCATTGCATGTTCACGGATGGGAGGGCACAAAAACAAAAAAATTCTGACATGATGTCTAAGTTGTGCGAGGATGCAAGCAGGGACTTGGTCACAGGTCAAGGTAAGGCCTATTATTTGTACCAGGGGTTCATGCATAGCCAAATTAGGTGGGTCTTACCATTACTTAGGTGTAACTCCTGGGGAGAATGGTTCCTGCACGCTCAACCGCTTTGCCTCAATTCAAATATAAAACCAAGTCATGGGTTCTTGGGGCACTATTTCTAAGCTTGGTTGGGGGGGGGGAGTGTAGACCTCGCTTGGAGGGGGTGACTGATGGGCACTCAGCTGGGGATGCACCTCGGGGGGGTACCCCTTTTAAGGGCCACTGCCTGGTCTGGTTCGTTTTAGAAGTGGGAAGGAGATAGAATCCCATGAATTGGCCCTGCCGGTTTGCATCGTGGAATCAGGGGACCCTGCCCATTCATTAGGTTTCAGCTTAATTACAAAAAAAAAAATGAATTTAAAAAAAAAAAAAGGGGGTTGGTAATAATAATAATACTCTAACATTGATGGTTGAGGAAGTTAAATATTCATTAGTATAATTGGCTCTTATAGTTTTTTAAAATCATTTTCATTAGCCTTGTTATATTTATATTAATTTCGTACCCTTTATTACCCAAAACTGAATATAGCGCAATACAAAGGGAGGAGTTAAGGGGGAAAGTATATTTCGCCCCAAAGCCACAAATGGGTGGATAACAAAAGCAAATTTCCCCCATTCCACTATTAGCAATATTATAATATGATAATAATAAACACTAAAATGAACGTTAGGGAAAAAATGAATTGTCACTAGGTTAATGTGCTCTTATAGTTATTCAAAGTAATATTCTATATATGTTATTATAGTGGATTAGATTCAAATTTGCATAAAAATTATATAATAAATTTGTTAGGGGAAAGGAAATTTCCCATAACGTATTAATGGTAATATGAATAGTGGTTTTCCCCAAATAGTGCACATAAGTGTAAAAAAAAAAATAAGAATGATTGAAATGATTGGGCAAAAATAAGCAAACAATATTATATTTCACCAAAAAGCAAATACAAATCAAACAATTTTCCTGGTTCCAACTTCAAAGGCCAGTCATCCGTTCTGTGCACTCCATGATGAAGGCATAGTCTAAGGGTCCATTCCAGAATAGGTTTGGCAACATCCTCCAAAGTTTGTAGTACCCATGGTAGAAATATTGGTAATTGAAAATGGGGAGGATGGCTGTCCAATCCTTCGCTTTATGCGAGGCCACATGATCTGCTTGCTATCCCCATAGGGGTTCAATCGGCTAGGAAAATTCCCTTAATTAGCATGGTCTTAGACCTCGTTATGTTTAGTTTCTTGGGATATTCTGGGCATTGCCTTAAAAAGCTCTGGCCGGGTAGTCTGAAATGCTACCCAGCAAAACCAATCACAGGACTAAATTGTATCATCTCCATGGGAGTTTTTCAAATACTAACCCCGGGCAGTGCCCCCTTTTTTGCCTGCCATTTTTTTCTTCTAATATTGATTTCTAAATTTGGGCACTTAGGAAAGATAAAATTTACGTAGGATTAATCTATTAAAACAGCCAAGGGCGGGCAAAGGTATGAGTGACGGGACACTATGCCAGAAACAGCTTACTGTGGCCAAGGCCTCTCTTTTGTTTCAGCTGTAACTTCACAGGTTACCAAACCACCAAGTATGAGTGTCAGCATTATCTGGTGAACCAGTAGAACAAACTCGGCAGTTTCGTGGGCTTGGGCTCAGATCGTCGGTGTGGAGAAGAGTTATGAAATGAATGTGTGCTAATCTAGTTCACATCCTCTTTGAGTCTGGACGTAAACACATACTTTTTAATGTGACACTAGTCTATAGTTTCGCCTTATCGGTATGTTTTGGAGGTGGATGGTCACCTTGTCGGAAGCCACTAGCGTGGATCTTTGCCACAATCTTCACACCATTGTTTTGGGTGCCCCCTCTGCATGGCTATCTGAAAAATGGTCGGCATATCTGGGCAGAAGGTAGTAACTAGTCTGGTCGATTACAGCCAGGATGGGGCCACCTATCCCCCTCCAACCTAACCAGTTGCTAAGTAAACCCTGTATCTTAAGTCATGTCGTTGAGGTCAAAAACAGCTGCATCTATGTTAATGGCACGTGTACTTTGCAGCCATCATGGATAGAAATTGGATAATAATAATTTAAGACGTGGCCACATAATGAATAACAAAAAACAATAATAAATTAAAAATAATAATAATACATATTGCGTATGTAAACGCAGCGTTAGCACAAAGGCTTGGGTGGGTGAAGTCCTGCCTAGGCATCACACTTATTCATCTGTTTGTGTCAGCATTGGCAAATTTGTTCCAAAGTCCAGTTTTTCACCAACCCAAATATGAACAAATAATGAAAAAAAAAAAAATTAAAAGTAATTAAAATGGTTTCCATGGTTGTGCATGTGGTCATCTGGTGGTTGCACAGGTTAAGCTTTAAAGCTGTGTCCATGCTTTCCCATTCATTTGACCAGAGCTGGTGGGCTTAGTCCCATGCAAAAACAGGTGATATTAATAATAAATAATAATAAAGCGTTCTCCGAAGACGATTGTGTCAACTGCCATCACAGTTTGCCAATGGCGAGGAGTTGGTGATGTAGTTCACATAGAGGTCATCCAAGGTCAACTGGTGGACACTCCATCTGGACTGTGGTCAGTGGCTCTTTTGTCAAAGTATGAAGTGAAATCAGTGAAAATATGTGGGAAATATGTTATAGGCTTCAACAAAATGGGTCTCAGATAATGACGGCCACACCTCAAAATGTATGTGCTTTGGCCTGTGGTCTTTTGCCCAAATACAAAGTCATTCAGTGATTACATATGAAAAATGGTTAAATGTTAACCTTTATTTATAAATCAGGTCAAAGGTCAACATAGGTGTCAAAGGTAATCTGTGTACATCCTGCATTTTAAGTCCTGGCTAAGTGGTCAGTTTGGGCTACTTTGGTTGCCGTAACGCCCTTTGTGGCAAGGGATGTAGCTTACAGGATTTAATAAAACGGGGTCATCAAAGTTCCCACAGGTCATCCAGAGGCCTTTGTTTACACCATACCAGCCTTGGGCCAGCGTTTTTCTTCGGACCAGGCATAAAGGTAACCAGTCAATGATATGGGGAAATGGGCAATTTTAAACTCCGGTTGTTTCAATTGCAATTAGTCAAAGGGTATCTAGGGGTCAAAGTTCAATATGATGTACTCCCCACATTAATCTTCACCGTGTTTTTCTTCCAAGTTCTTCACAAAATGGGGTTTGAAGCAATATGGTCATTTAAATCATTACCAGATAGCCCTGGACCTGTGGTCCTTCTGACCAATTATGAAGTAATCAGAAAAGGTGTTTGTGTGTAGTAGTGGTTCTTCTGGCCAATTATGTTGTGTATATCAGTAAATGTGTTTGTGTGGAACATGCAATTGTTAACCTTGTTTATGGTACAGGCTCGCAGCGGAAAGGCCATATCCCTATATGTGTCTTCCGACTAACAAAACCCGCAGACGACACCAAATCCAATGTTTGTTCTCCATGCAAGGCAGGGTGTCTGCATGGCCTGTAGCCAACTTGCCCAGCATTTTGCCATTCAGTACGGGCTGCACGAAAAGTGTGCCAAAACTTCAGTTGTTGAGGTCTGTATCACATGATGTCCTGGTGTGAGGTCTTGCATGGTTGCAGTTATAAGTTTCATGTTATTTTACTAAAATGGGGAGTCTGCAGGCCAAATTTGTGCCATGCAAGATCCTGTACCACAGTAGGCAATGCATGGTTGCAATAAATGTTACTTGGTAAGGTGGTTTGAGTAAACGGTTGCCCACACAGAAACCAAATCTGTGCCAACATTTCAGATGGGGTTTTTATCTAACTGTGGGACCAGCCCCCCTTTGTGCCCCTGCCATGTGTATTTCTGTAACGAGCCTAACGGCACACAGGGTCTTTAACCATTCATTCAATCAAATCAAAAAATTGTGCGGGGTTCATCCCTGTGCCTTCGTTTTCTTTTGGTTTGTTTTGGGATTGGGTCATGGTTTGTTTAGTCCCAGCCTTGCCAGCCAACCACCCTTTACACTAGGGGTGGGCTTGGTTCGTCGGGTGGGCGGGCAAGGGGTCCCTTTGGTCACCCTTGTGTGACGTTGGTTTGGCTTGTCAAGGGGCTGGGATCATCCGCCTTCGGCCTATTGCATAATGTTTGCCTTTGGTAAACCTTACCTGGTATGGGTAGAGGGGACAGCATGAACGCCCACGCTTCTGGCTTAGTTTCTTGAGATTGGCCAATCGCATTGGTCCCCTATTTTGTTGTTGGCAACGGTTTAAGTAACCCCATTTCCTACTGGAAATGCTCATGTGTGACTCACCAGTGTGTGTCAATAAATTGGTCACTGTCTATCCAGCCCTTCCAGCAAACAATGTAATTAACACCTCCCTGTGTTTCTATTGTGTGTATTTGAAAGAGTGATTTCTGGGAGCAATACCACAATTTCCCAAACAAACATTACAGATTCAAGATGGGGAAGAATAATGCATTATAAACATGTTTTTAAAAACATAGAATAAGAGAATTACATTTTTCTAACAAAACATACCTTTCAGCCTTTTTTACAAACATGGTCGATGTGGATATGACCAAGTTAAAGTATCATCAATAATAACACCAAGGTGTTTGCACTGATGCACTCGCGAATATTGACACCATTATGCTCACACTTACATCATGCTGATGCCTGCTACAGTCTGATTGAATCTATACCACGCACTGCAGTTACACTAAAGTACAGTTTATCACTTTTTTAAACACTTTAAAATATTAAGTAGATAAAACAAATGTTAGGCTGGGTTCTCTTACTATGTTTTACTCATTTGTGTGCCCCCCCCAAAAATTGTCAATCCCTATACTTCTACCTACATTTACTGCGTGACTGCTGACATCTTATATTGATGCATCAGCAAGATCATCATCTTGAGCCAAAACTCCAGAGAGGGGCCTGCTGATGAGTCATTGTTAAAATTCATCTGACATAATTTAGTAGCAGAAGATAAGCTAGGCATTTCTTAGGCTGGTATTTGCTCTAATTAAGTGTGGATATAATTTTTACCTATGAGAGAAGATGAGGAGAATGTTGATAAATAGTATTGAACAAAAAAATTAAAAGAAAATTGAAGCATTTCTTTCAATTAGCATAATTGTGACATTGAGGCGTGTATTTCAAACGATGTTTAAAATTATACTGCACCAAAGTGGAGATTGTTCTATTTATCCATTATATACATTGATCCAACTAGTGCATTGTTGTGCTCCAAAAAGCCATCAGACACCCCTTATGCCAATTAAAAATTTCGGTGCGCACATGCCTAGTAGCAGTCCCACACTAGCATCGGTACGCCCATCACTATAGCCACTGGCATCCATTGTCCTTTGCCTCATTTTTTGTACCTTCCCCAAGGCCACTTGCGGGGAAGGGACTGGATGAGGGTTACTAGTTTGATCATTCGTATATACATGTATAAAAAGTAAAAAATCACTCACACCTTTGCGTGAGCTAGGATATTCTATTTTATCCATTTATACATTACGAAATGATCCATCCAACTAGGGAATCCAGACTGCCACACTGGTCACTAGGTGGAGGAAGTGGAGCGGTTTAGCTGAGTTCTACGGGAGTTTAACGCCATGGTGAATCTATGGAAGCTGAAATAAATTTTGCACCCCCAAGGTACATCCATACATATATCATGAGAGCATATAGCACCCTATGTCGAAGCATATACAGTTGTATAAATACTACCGGCATTCCTCACCTTATGAACATAATGTATAAATGATTGTTGCATCCCTTCCTCTACTCTGGTCGATTGCTGACCAGGATGGTTTTGGTCACAATTTTAAAACTAGTAGGACGTCTCTTATACAAACAATTGGAAGTTGTATGCGGTCCTCAATCCTGCTGCTTCCATAATTCCAATAATGTTAACTCCTACGTGAAAAACCCGAGAGTTGCCTAACTCAAATGTCATAAGCATGGGGTTAATGGCGATGTTACGACCAGTGACGAGGCTTTCACTTAAAAAGCGTTAGAGATGATCGAGGAAAGGACCCAGCGTGATAATGTTTGCTTTGCTGTATGGTTGTTTAGGTAAAGTGATGAAAAAGTTGGTCAGAAATCGAGGAATCATTTAGATTTTCTTAAGAAGGTA